>CM042146.1:344908-377408 GCA_023376005.1 Doryteuthis pealeii | reverse complement strand
AAAGTATATATCTAGAGTAACAAAGACTCACAGTAAAAGGTGTTATGTGATATATTTATTAAAGAGAGAGAAAGAAAAAAAAAGCGAAAAAAATTTTTCATTTGTTTTTGAAAACAAGCTTTGACTATTTCATTTGTTTATTTTCTGTTTATCGCTTTCTTTAGTGGAATAATTATTTCTGTTGGAAATTAGATGTTTTAAATGAGACATATATTTAAAGAAAGAAAGAAAAGAAAGAAAGAAAGAAAGGGAAAGAAAGAAAGAAAGAACAGTAACAGACATTCAATAATAAACATAATATTATCAAAGAAATTGAATAAGAGAAGTAAGATGTCTGAAGAAAGATAAGAAAGAAGAAAAGAAAGAAAGAAAGAAAGAAAGAAAGAAAGAAAGAAAAAAAGGAAGACAGAAAGAAAAATTCACTAGATAGTAGAATGAATTAAATTAAAATGTAAAAAGAAAAAAGAAAGAATGAAAGAAGGAAATATATTGAATACTACGTAAAGGTAAAAAGAAAGAAAGAAGAAAGAAGGAAAGAAAACAAAAAGATATTCAATAGAAGAATGTTATGAAATTAAACATAAAAAAGAATTAAAGAAATTGAATGAGAGAAGTAAATGCCTTAAACTAAAAAAGAAGGAAAGAAAGAAAGAAAGAAAGAAAGAAAAAGAAAGAAAGACATTGAATTCTAGAAGAAACTGACGCAAAGGTAAAAAGAAAGAAAGAGAGAAAGAAAGAAAGAAAGAAAGAAAGAAAGAAAGAAAGAAAGAAAGAAGAAAGAAAGAAAGAATCTTAAATTAACTTAGATCTAAAAAGATAAAAAGAAGTAATGAAAATAAGAGAAACTGCCTAAAAGAAAGAAAGAAGAAAGAAAGAAAGAAAGAGAGAAAGAGAGAAAAGAGAAAAGAAAAAAGAAAGAAACAGTTAATGCTAGAATAAACTACCTTAATATTAAAAGAAATAAATAAAGACATTGAAGGAGGAGATAATATCTATGAGAAAGATGGAATATTTACGTAAACAATGGTCAACAATAATCAGACACTTCTCAAGTGTGAAGCGCTGAAATTCAAAATCCGTTTGCATTTCAGATAAACACAAACTCTTTTATCTTCATGACACTTTAGATATCAACAATGTTTTGTTGTTTATTTCGAAAGAAAAGAAAAAAAATAGATAAAATGTAATCAGAACATTAAGAATATTGGTTGGCCTTCACTCTTTCAATAAATAAAATAACATTTATCATTTTTATTTCCTATTTATTTTTATTTTTGATATTACCAGTGAAATAAAAAAAGGTGTCTCATGTGTATAATTGACTGCTTAGCTATTCAAATGCACAGCGTTTATAGTTTTAGTTCTTACTGGTTGTAATAAGTAATTGAGAGTTACCTCCCCTACTTTACGATTACCTCCCTTTGGAGAAATCTCCAGGGAATACTAAACTATATAAACCCTTAATAAGTGTTGTTATTTGGCATTTGTAGGTTACTGTTGTCATCCCACGTGCGTAAATCGTGCGTAAAAAGCAAGGCTCTGCTGACAGGACAGTAAAATATTTTAGAGACTATGAATTTGATAGCCCCCGTCGGTGGGGCCTACAATACACTGACTACATCCTCTACAAAGTGATAAGACCCCATCCCACACACACAAACAAACACACTCAAAAAAGAAGTTGTCCTGGGTAATATTTACCCAACGTTTTCACCATATTTAGGGTGTGACACAAGGTTGCAAGTATGAGGCATCCAAAAAGGGTTGTTCTGAGTATGACATGAAACTGCATCTGATGCTGAGGCTCCAGTTCTGAAGATCTGGTTAGTTTTTAGTACCCTTTCATTGTCAGTACTCCCAGGATCACTGTGACGTGGGGTGGTAGTACCTTTCAGAGTTTTATCTGTGTGTCAGATATTTCTGTTGGCAAATAATATTCCACATTACAGTAAATTGTTTGTATTAAAAAAGTTGGCTGTTTGATTATTTTGTTTAATGGCATATCAACTCTTTTGGGCTAGTTGATGACATTGCTCCTAGGTTCCTCTGACTCGGAGTGGTAGTATAAAAAAAACAGAACCCAAATTCTGTTTTTTGGGGTCACCCTGTATATATACTATTACTGATGCAGACTACCAGCACAAAAAAATAGAAACCAAATTCTGCTTTGGGGGGGGGGGCGCACTGTAGCTATTAAAATCCTATACTTGGGTAAAACACATGTCTAAGAATTGTTCGTATTCGATAGGGCCATGTGCCAAAAAAATCTTAAGAAAAAACACAAAAAAATATAAATACATATTTACCTGCCCCCACTCCACAAAACTAGGATGTGACACAAGGCCAATTTCTTAAGAGGAGTTTAACTGATTTGAATTCAAAGTTTTCTTTTTTTTCCTTAACCAGTTGCCTCAACCAAGGTTAACAAGTTCAACCTGGCTTTCTATTTAGCCCTAGCTGAAGGGAGAATAGTTGGATACATACCTTTCCCCAGTCTATTAGCGCTAATTGATAGGAAAACACATTCGCCTACGAATTGATCTCTTTGTCTCCGTGTCCTTTTCCTACGGCCATAACCATCACATAACGCGCCTCCAGTGGTACAATTATCTGATTATAACTGCATAATGAACGTGATTCCCTAACCTTTAGAGCTAAAATAAGCCTACACGGGTTGCCATAACGTCAAAACAATTTCATTTTTTTCATTTTTGCCTTGTGTGTGTTTTTTATTTGGAGGGATTCTCAATTTAGTTTTGACTAACGAAAAGAGAGCCCTAGACAGGTAGCCATACGAAGATTAAAGAGCCCAGTCTGCCTTATTATTTACCCATAGCTGGATGGCGAATAGTTGGACTCATATCTTTCCCAAGATTAGAGTTATGTGAAATTCAAACAGCCGCCTCAAGGATTTGAAATCGTCGTGCCGTATCGATTTCCTACGACGGTAACGATTACACTACGGGAGAGTTTTATGCGGGAAGAGTCGATGACAGTTTCCAGTAAATATTAGAAAATAAAGTCGTCTCAGAAATAAAACCGAGGAGATGGTCATTTCCAGACATTCTACGAATAAAATAAAATCTTTCTTTATTTTGTCATTAAAATGGCAAAACACGAGAGGTTGTATTTTCATCGCAGTATTTTTGTTCGTTTGTTTTTTTTGGTGTGTGTTTGTTTGTTTGTCAGAAAATTATATTTTTTAAGCTCAATTATTTTCAAATATATTTTGTTATTGTAATTATTTTTGTTTTGTTTTTATCGATTTATTTTTTTTATTTTTTATTTCTGCATCTTAAACATTTGATTTATTTGAAAGTTTATTTAGCGAATTCTACTCCCAGCGGATTTCAAACAAAACAATTCTTCAATAACGATAGGAAACTTAATACATTAAAATACCTAGACGTGTCCTCTCTCTCTCTCTCTCTCTCTCTAATATATATATATATATATATATATATATATATATATATATATATATATATATATATATATATTCAGTAATGCTGATAGCTTTTTGATTTAGTGTGTTCACGTTGGTAGGTACTAGCGTCTCAATAATAATAATAATAATAATAATAATAATAATAATAATAATCAACTGGTAGATTTTGCAGTTCCAGCAGATCATAGGGTAAAGCTAAAGGAAAATGAAAAAATGGACAAATATCTGGACCTTGCCAGAGAACTGAAAAAGTTATGGAATATGAAAGTCTAAGTGATACCAATTGTAGTTGGTGCACTTGGAACGGTCCCAAAAGGATTGGAAAAGGGTTTGGAAAGTGTGGAAAGAGGAAGGATTGATACTATTCAGAACACTGCACTGTTGCAATCTGCCAGAATACTCAGAAGAGTCCTGGAGACCTGATGAGACTTGCTGTCACTCTAACGCTGATGTGAAAACTCAAAAGGAGTAAATAATAATAATAATAATAATAATAATAATAATAATAATAATAATAGTGAAGTCGTAGATAGTTTTTTTTAAATGCTTTCGGGAAATCAGACGAGAAGTAAATGTTTCTGAAAAATGTTGCAAAAATGACGTCTCCAAAGTTGAATTAGTTGCACTTTGCCTATTCATCAGATTTTCTCTTCGTTTTGGATTATCTTATCTTATTCTATTTTATTTATTTATCTATTTTTCAATCATCTCGACCACGTCCTTCCAGGTAATCAGAATCAAATTGAAGAAGCCTTCAATGAATTTATCGGTTTATTGAATGATGACGTCTTAAGGAAGAAAACTGTCGACTCGTTGTTAAAGGCGAAATGAATTTATAGAAACTGTGAAGAAATTTTTTTTTTTTTATCGAATGAGTACTTATTTTTTTCTACTGTAATTATTCTAGTTTATTTTTCTTCGCAAATAAATCAGCAGTATCAGGTGCAAGAATGAAGAGAGAGAGAGAGAGAGAGAGAGAGAGAGAGAGAGAGAGAGAGAGGAGAGAGAGAGAGAGAGAGAGAAGTAGAGATAGATCACAGAGAAATCAGTAAAACACAAATTGGTATCAAATAATCTTAAGTTACTCCAGTACTCCATAGCTGTGATTTTTTTTTAAAGAACCGAGTTACTCTAGACTTTGAAGAGTGGAAATTTTTATCAGCTTTGAAAATCAGCTTACTAAATCCTAGTCTCGATCTAAGATCGAACACCAACAACTGGCGTCAACTAAAATCAATTATTTGCTTTTTTATTAAAAAAAAAGAAGATATTTACTAAAGTTAGCTCAGTCAAACAAAATATCACAAGTGTAAGGCACTCAGTTAGAAGCAGCCTCACTACAGAATATTTTGCAAAATTGCCTTAGTGACTATAGCACCATAGTTAGGAGTCATGGTTGTTATTTAATAAACTTGCTTTACTACGACACAATGGTAGCATGGATAAAATTTAATAGAGGTGTCCGCTGTGTAATGGTTATAGTCGCAGGAAATGGACGCGGAGGCACGAGTTCATATCCCGGACGAGTCTTGTTTCATTTCAGTTAATGCTGATACCCTCGTGAGATGTAGGTATCTATTCTCACTCCAGCTATGGTAAATAGCAGGGCAGACTGTGATCTTGAGTTTTGGTATGGCAATCAGTCTAGAAGAAGGAAAACTGAAATAAAACTTATTAAATTCCGCTTAAAAATCGACCTTCTGTCACATCCTGCTCGTGCTGAGTAGTTGGGTAAATACACATAATTATTTTCTCAGATTAGTTTATATTAACACAAGGTCAGGATTATGGCGCACCCATTGAGAATCGAACCCAGCAACAATGTTCACCTAGCCTAACTCGCTAACAGTGATACTACGTGAATCGCCTCCAATGCCATAAATATACAGATATGTTGATAAATACACGTCCTGTGTCCAAAAAACACACAAAAATCTAAAAGGACGCAGTAAAATCATATCCATGTGTCCCAGTGTTTTTCTTTTTCTTCCCTTGCCATTTCAAACTAACTATAACTACATTTCAATTGTTTCTTAGAAATGAATTACACAGGATAGGTTACAAGGTAGGAGTTAGAAGCTTTAGTTGGGACCAATAAATTTTCCTAAGGCACTCATTCAAAGCAAATATGTATGTAAAGTAAGTAAATCATCGGGGCGGCCTAAAGTCGGTATCAGCCAGTCAGCGAGGGAGTCTATCCCCTTTTCAAAAGCGCTAGACCAAGGAGATTGTTTTGGCGCCACAGCTACCATCAGCTCCTTACTTTACCGCACAGATCCCTGTGCTACTCATATGCTGAGTTGGCAAGGACCGGTATTGAACTAGGAACCTTGTGGTTTATGTACCAGGATGCAATAAATCAAAAAAGCTATCAGCATCACTGAATGTATGTATTCATCCAAACCCTCCGACAGGGTAAGGCACAAGGTCAATTTTTTAAGCGGAGTAAAGCTGGTTTGAATTCTGATATTTTCTTGACCATACCAAGGCTAAATAATCCAATCAACCCTATAGCTGGAAGGGAATAGATAGATTCATGCCTTTTCAAAAGGCATTAGCCCTAAAGGAATTACAAACAATATCATCTAGTGTTTATCTGAATGTTTGAGATGAGGCTTGATGATTAGAATTATCTGCGTTATTCGGACTATTGTCCTTATCTTCATTGTTATCTGTACAACGTTTCGGTCGATATGCCCTCCGGCCTTCTTCGGATATTTCTTGTCGGACTCGGGCACCTTCTCGGGCATATCGACCGAAACTTTGTACAGATAACAATGAAGATGAGGGCAATAGTCCGAATAACGCAGATAATACTAATATCATCTAGGATTTGAACCCAGGTCACCGATTTCATTTTCTACGGAGACAACCGTTACGCTTAGCGTTTTTCTTGTTTGTTTGTTTCTTTCTTTCTTTTTTTACCTTACCAAATTTCTCTTTTAATTTTTTTTATCTTCAATCAGCTTTGGTTCTTCGCATTGGTTTCGGATTATTCATTCCAGTCTGTGATTGATCCAATATTCTTATGGTCTTTGAGGCTTTAATAAAAAAAATATAATTGCTTTTTCTTTTCATTTCTTTCTTTTTTTTTTTTCTTTTTTCTTTTTTAGGTTTCTCTAACAATTCGTATCCTGATAAGACTTACAATTTGTTTCGAGTAAAATTCACATTTTCATCTTAAATCTTACAAGTAGCGGAATAAACAGTGTTCTGTCATGTGAGTATATGAATTTCCAATTGAATATACTTTAAATTTATATATTAATGCTCTTGTTCCTTAATCTTCCGACCGGTATTAAAAAATTAACAATGGTTTTAAAATGACTATGACAGCCTTTAAGTATGAATACTTAAATTTATATCCAACAGGTGGGGGACTTTGAGCATATACTAACTCGTGTTACATAGCACACTGTAACATAAAATATTAGAAGTGGCTACTCGGCGAAACTAAGCTAAAATTAATTAGTAGCTGATACTGGTGTTTCGCGTGGTGCTGCCTGTTATACTAACATGCCAAAGGAGTTCGATTCTTATCAAGTGCCCTCGTACATCTGGCCTTGTGCAAAACTACGTTAATTTTAATGAATGACGCTGAGCTCATCGTTTCGCGCAGTATAATGGTTTTCCAACCAGGCTACGTTACCAGATAGTTATTTACTACGGTTAACTTAGAGTAGTAAATAGATAGATAGATAGATAGATAGATAGATATGAATAGACTGAGATAGATAGATAGATAGATAGATAGATATGAATAGACTGAGATAAATAGATAGATAGATAGATAGATAGATAGATATAAATAGACTGAGATAAATAGATAGATAGATAGATAGATAGATAGATAGATAGATAGATATGAATAGACTGAGATAGATAAATATGAATAGACTGAGATAGATAGATAGATAGATAGATATGATTTGGTTTGGTTTGGTTTGGTTTGGTTTGTTTTACGGCATATCAATCTCTTGGGTTATATAATGCCGACAAAGTTGTGAAATAAATTCATTCTTAATGCATAATACAATTTTGTTTATAAACTCATGTTTTTCTATTCAACCCATTGATGGGACCCTAACAGGTACTACCACTCCGGGTCAGAGTGGACCAGGGAGCAATGGTGATGAAGGGGTGCTCCACATTCCCCAAACCTCCAGAACTGGAACCTCACCATCAAATAGAGTTTAACGTCATTCCCAGGATATGTAGACCCTCAGCCACCGCCTTCTAGTACCCATAGGATAAGAAGGATTGGGGGTTGCCATAAGGGCAATAGGGTTGGGGCAATCATATAGGTGCTAGGGCTTGACGTGGCCAGCCGATTGATCGGAGTGGGTCTCTCCGACCGCCCGTCTAGCCCCAGAAAAGCCTAAAGAGGAATATTGCAAGTCATGGGCTGCTCAACCACCTGGGTTCTATCCTTAATTATCATGGGTTGCTACCCACGGCCAACAGGTGGCCCCATTGAAGGAGTCTTGTCCCTCTCTAGAGGTGCAGTCGGTTCATTCTAACGCCACAGCAGACAGGGCGGAGATAGATATGAATAGACTAGGATAGATAGATAGATAGATATCATGCTAATGTCATCGAGCCAGATTTTCACTGAGTATTCCTTACCTCTGGCCTTGTGCCAAACTAACCTAATATTAATAGATGACTACCTCAAACCTGGGATTATTATGTGTCACTCTTTTTTGGGGGTGGGGGCATCTTTTCAGTTCCATTAAAATGTTGGGATTTTAAACGCCGATTTTCAAGGCAAGCACGGCTACTCTCTTAACCCCTTATCTTTTTTCCAATTCGGCTAATTTTGTCTCCTTTTTTTTCAACTAACTCTCGTCCATTTTCTCATTCTTTTTTTTTATTTTATCCCCCTTATATTCTTCCAAACCGTTGGATCTACATACGTATTATGTCTTTTTACCCCTGAGGCTTATTGCATCCAAAACAGGTAACAGCTATCTAACCATTCTTCGGCAAAGGCAAATTTATTCTGTGTGCATTTCTACCATTTATCATCTGGGATTTTTTTTTTCCTTTTTTCATCAAAGAGACGTGAACACCTGGAAAAGACGAATGCGTCTCGTCTGGTATTTCATTCCAGTGCTGAACAGACATCCCCGTGACCGTCAAAGAAACAAAGAAAGAACAAAAACAAAAAAACAAAAAAAGTACGTACGCGTCTGTTTCTCGAAGTAATTTTCTTCGAAACGCCAGCACAACCTGAACTAGAAGAAAGAAAACAGAAGAAGAAAGAAAAAGATCAAAATACAGAACCAGGTGGCAAGACATGTCAGACATTTGCCTGAAGATACGCTGTTACCAAGATCAATAAATATAAGTCCACAGTTAAAGAATGGTGCGCATTAGAATTTTTATTATCTGTTGAGAAGAACTAAAGAGACCATAGAACTCGCAGATAACGTTTTGTTATTTTTACCCACGTATGGTGCTGAGGCGTTTGTAGTGTAACGTTTATCGTTGTAGGGAGTAGGCATAGGCTAAGCAAATTTACTTTACTTAGCCTATGTTGTCGGGGTGACCTAAAGTCGGTATCAGCCAGACAGGGTCTATCCCCTTTTTACAATCGCTAGATCAAGAAGATTGTTGTGGCACCACATCTAAAATCAACCCCTCACTTTACCGCACATATCCCTGTGATACTCATACGCTGAGTCGGTGAGGGCCGGTATCGAACCAGGAATCTTGTAGTTTCTAGGTATATGCTCTACCAACTGAGCTAAACCGGCCCTAAGGGGCATAGTTTACCAGAGTTTCAATACTGGACGATGCTATTTTTCTTTGTTAAATAGTACTTGAAGTAAGGCAATCGAATTGTCAGTTTTCCATAAATGGTGAAACCTCGGACGACGAGAGAAGGAGCGAGATCTCACGGACTTGTGAATACAACCTCTCAATTGATGATTAATCGTTCCGATTTATATATTGTCTAGTAAACATTCTGTTCCTTACTTGAAATACTCGTTATATTTTCTTCCTACTTATCTGTTAACTCGGTTACACGAGTTACAACACATTTCATCATATCGTGCTAAATACTCGTTCAGCATCGGGTATATAATCGTGGAGAGAGAGAGAGACGGATAGTAGATGGAGTAGATGCTGGAGATAATAGATGGTGGTCTTACTTTTTACATTCTGCTTGTTGACACTACCCCGGCCGCCATTTTCTTCCGTCGGTCTAGTGGGCTTCTTGTTAAGGGTTGGTTTTCTTTGTTGATTTCTTCTTCGTGCTCGGCCGGTCATTGTTTTTAATATTCAATTAACAAACAAGACTTGGTTGTTTCTTAATAAAGCTTTATTTCCAAACCCAGCCCATATTCATCCACTGCGGCGAGACCGACCCATCAGAGCCGACAACAGCGTCTGCGCTCCTTAGTCTTATTTGACTAAACTAATTCTCACGGCGCCCATTCGCTCGCCTCCAAGGGGTCATGTAAAAATGTTACTATAGCCAGTAACAGTCAAGTAATTTTCCACAGGAACCCGTTATTTTTAATCTAACAGACCTTGTTAAAAATTCTAATTACGTACATAAATCATAAGCTGCTCATAAATTATGTAGCAAGCACTCTGCATCCAAATATCGTCTCCCGCCAACAACTGAACAGCTGCTCAGCAACAAGGATCCCACCTTCTCCGATGTAGTACCGGTACAGAGATAAGTATATTGAATATTTCTTCACACATCGTTCACTCCATTAGAAATAAGAGCCGTAACATTAAGCAACATGGACATATCATCTCTTCATTCGGAAATGAGTGCAAGATTTAATTAAGAGTAGACATGTCATCATCTCAGCCATTCCGACAAGGAGAGGGTAAAGTAAACACGCGTTTTAACATATCTTTCCATTCCGAAAAGGAGAGCGTAGTGTTACACCATCTAAGGGTGAAATATTAGGAAAGACTGGGCTTTTTAACATTAGAATATCAACTGATCTAGAAGTATGAAAACTCAGAATTCAACTAAGTTGTAAATCTAGAAAGGGATGGGATCCGCCCGGATATTGTAGCTGCGTTAATTAACGTAGTAATCTTATAATACTTACTGTTTATGATATAATGGAATGACTCATCTTCTCATACTTCAGCGGTGATGGTGGTGCTAGCCACTATTTAAGTACACACAGATCACTCTGTGTGGGACCTATGTGAACGACTTTCCTCATAATATTCCCGTGATTGACCACTCGGTATAAGTGGTCATTACGATATAACATTTTAAAATCTCATCAAATTATAAACATAAAATGCCAAAACTTAAACGATCATCAGTTATCCTTTTTATATATGCAACTCGTGAGAAATTCTAGTTGTTATAATAAAATATATTTTGTATCTGTTTTGTGTTTTATTTAAAGTTTGGTTTATGTTTTTGAACACGCTTTGTATATTTGTATTTGCTTATAAATTCTCGAAAGCATATCAGTTCATTTTTGGAACCCGGATTTCTAATTACCACTGAGCGTTCAGTTTGTCAAACATTAATTAAATTAGAGATCCCCCGCGGGGAAAAGTATCCACAGTCGTTGTCCTCCCCTCCGCACTCAATCATGTAGAGACAAACTGTACGAATTTCCCGGATCCCATAATCGTCCTAACGACATTAGCTCTCATTTAAAGAAAGCTACAGCAAAAAAAACTCTCTGAATCAATTGAGTTCCTCCAAGAAAACGAACTTTCGCCCTCACAGCTGTGTACCATGGGAAATTTCGCGCCAATGTATTTACCCCCTCCCGCGGGCACCCGGTAATCAAGCATCGCATCTCTTTTCCCCCTCGATATTCGTAAAACAAACTTTCAAGCCTCTGAATTCATATTGAATCATCTTCACACTGAGACATCCACTGCCGTGAAAAACTAACTGAATAAAAACCTTACCGGCAAGGTCAACCTGTGTTGGCCAGGGTCACGATAAGAAGCATTAACCAGTCTGAATATTACAGCTTTAGCCTTTTCAACATAGAACTTATTAATGATCTATTAATAATAGAGATTCGGTATCTATTTGTCTGTAACCGAAACTATGTAATTGCTTACGTCACACTCATTTCAGGAATTAAGTAAGTTTATCAATGCTTATTTAATTTATAGTCAGTATCATTACTATATAGAACATTTTAAAACTCTATGAAAAATGTCAAATTTTAACGAGAATTTCGATACTTATTCATCTTTAGTTGAATTTATGTTTAAATTCTTTATTTAGAATATATCAAGGGAAATATTTTTTACTAGGTCGACCCTCTCTGATTTATTTTTTTTTTTAATCCGAATAAGATATATTTACTCATACGATTTTAAAAATTTTCTCTAAAGAGTTTGAATAATTAAATTAGACATTTTAGAAACGTTTTGGAGGTCCCTACTCTCGTAAAACAAAACAAATATGTCATTGGAGTAGAGTCAATATGATGCTTTTTAAGTAATTAGTTTTTAAAGATATTATACTCTTTTCTATTCAGTACCACCCACCCCCAGGCAATATCTTTCAAGAATTGATTTTGACACCGCCCGGACGCATTTTTCTTTTGCTAGTATTTATAATAGTTTCTAATTTCTTTTTAAAATTTATAAGTAAATAAATAAAATCTAAACAAAATTACTAAACTACTGACTGGGAAAAGTTAGCCACAACTAATATTTGAATAAACTTGCTGAGTAGGATATAAACGCGTTACACAAGGCAAAAGCGTTGTCATGACTTTAGAATTTAACCGATTTTTGGACGTTACTCTAATATACAGATTGATTTTTTGTTAAAATAATATTATTAACACCCTTATGGTAGTAGAGGATTGAGGGAATTTATACCAATTGTAAGTAAATTCCTGATTTTCCACCAAGCTCAATTGACACGAAGACTTTTCAACGTGGGGAGCCACACACAAATCAAAGCTGCTCATGTTCACCATCACTGTCAACACATTCTTGATGAGGATTAAAACTGATGATGATTTATATTTCTATGCGAGAATCTTTATTAGAAAAGCAGAACTGATATGACAGAGACAGGAGGCCGGGACGCAATTCTGCGAATAGCCCCAAGTTTTCTTTCAGTTTCTAAGTGAAATGTTAGCATTTTTTAGAAATGATAACACTTCTTATTTGACTGACAAATTCTAACAATTCACATCGTCAAAATGTTACAATTTATTGGCAGTCATAAATTGTGAATGTATTTGTAGCTAGAAATTTGAATTAGGACCGTTAATTTAAAATCAGGTAGTCCATGGACAATTACCGGTCACGGTTAATAGACTTTGACTCATTAGAAGGCGCGGGATTGTACGCGTGAGAATAAGTTAGTTTAGTAGACAGATGCAACCCAGATTTTAAGGAGTGCAGACGCAATTGTCGGCTCTGACAAGGTACATTTACCTAAAGAAAATTCAAATAATGTCTTGACAGGGATGATGAAAAAGTGAAAACTTTTAAATCATAATATAAACCACCATGATGGTTTATATTATGATTTAAAAGATTGTACCACGCTGTTACCGTGACCACACCACTCTGCTACTTCTAATATATCCTTTCCAGGGACCTATCACTTACTATTGGTATAAACTCCCTCAACCCCCTACTATGTCCTTGACTCTGATATTAAATAATCCACGAAAGTTAATATGCCATTAAGCAAAGAAACCAAACCGTAAAACAACCCACGCGCACGGCCGGCCAGATCCGGCCTCTCTATCTGAAAATGTTGTTTTGTTTTTGTTTTTTTTTTGTTTTGTTTTTTTCAATTCTATTACATGTTATTTCCATCATGATTTAAATGTGTACTCTAACAGTTAAAACTGTGCAGCTTCCCACGCAGCCAGTCGAAGACGAAATTAGCATAAAGTTGTCTGTGAGCTGAATACGAAAACGTGGCAAGAATAATCGAAAGTTTATTTCAATCCAAATAGAATCTTTTTATTAATGTCAGTGGGGGATATTTGTTCAAACGATTGAACTCATTATTAATTGTTTGATGGACTTGCATGTTAACAACTGTCCCACGACGAAGGCCATCGACTGAAAGAGTCGGAAGTGTCACCCTTGCACTTTATTGATTCATAAAAACAATCTAATTAGCGTGTATCGTCATTTATATGTCGATCTCGTGTATTGGTCGACCTTTGATACATGATCATGACAATCTTAAATTCATGGAATTCATTTTTGAAGCCAAGGATTTATCCTATCTCTTCCTTGAATTTCAACGTTGAAAACTGTTACTCGTGTATTGCTCATAATCACTAGTAGGATAGGTCGATTTTCAATTTTTTTTTAATATCAAAAAGATTCATCCGAGGAAAGTTGTATCAATATACAACTTTCCTCGGTATGATAATTACTGACATCAAAATGTAGATTTAAAACATTTAGTTTTAAAATTGTCTAATATGAAACCTACCAAAATCCTTGTTTTAATTACTTTTAGATATAAAATTGCTCACAAATCTTATTATTCCAATCCAGAAAAGATTATCAATTTATTTTATTTAAATAAGATTAATAAGATATATTGCTCTGGGCCTCGTTAGGGTCTCAATGTAGGCCTTTGTTTTATAAATTTTTTTAAAACTTCACATGAAATAAAGAAAATGGCATTAATTTTTTTACTCATCAACGTAGTTCAAAATCATTTTAACCATTATTTTGAACTGATCAATTTGGTCCATAGATGGGACCCAAACAGATATTACAAATCGAATCAGAGGGAACATGAGAATAATGACAATGCTTCTACACTTCGCAGGATACCAACCCTTCCGCACAATCAGAATGTGACACAAGGTCAATTTCTTAAGCGGAGTTTAACAGGTTTGAATTCAGAGTTTTCATTCTCCTAGACTGGTTACCTAGACATGGTTAAAGAGTCCAGTTAGTCCTGCTATTTACCCATAGCTGAAGGGAGAATTGGATTCAAGGGTATTAGTGCCATGTGAAATGCAAACAGTTTCGTCCAGGAACTCGGGTCGACGATTCAATTTCCTAAGACTCTAACCATTAGACCACGTGCCTCCATCTTCTGTTCGTGATATAGGTGTTGGGTAAATACATACCGAGGATACACTTTTTTTGCAGGGAGGGGGCTTACTCCTCTGCAGGATAGGTAATTCTTCTGAGGGAGTATATATCTATCTATCTATATTCATTTATACATATATAATGGGCAGTTGTGTTTATATGTATGTCCGGAGGAAACTTCGAAAATAAAACAATTAACGACAAAGTAAATATATATACACATTAAATATCACCAGGGCTTGGTTTTTGAGCAAAAATAATAGAGATTTGATTTATATTCGTGAAGGTAATTAAACAATAAAATTTAAATGATAACAGCATGGATTTTTTTTCATTTAATATTTTAGATAGTAGACATTAACATTTCTTTTCAGAGTAGCTGGATCAATGCAAGGTCTATTTTTTACATAGGGATTTAAATGGGACATCCCACGATGATTCAACTCACGATTCAGTAATAATGGATCCGTGGGACTAATATTAAAAAATCCCGCTCAACCCGGGCGACGCCGGGTAGCCGTTGCTAGTGATTTATAAGTGTTAGTTTGTTGTTAAGTATTTTGTTTATCAAGTATTTTTGTTGGATGGTGTTTACGGCAATCTACACTTGGGCAATTATCTACCGAAGACGTTTTGTTTTATTCATTCTTATTGAGAATTTACTTTTTTTTTTCAAACTCAATTTTTAAACACGTTTTTAAAACTCATTTGTGATCTATTTAACCCATAAAAGGGGCCCAAACAGGTACCATTCCTTCGGATCAGAGTGGACTTGGGAGTAATGGAAATGAAAGGGCACTTCCCCACTCCCCAGAGCTCCAGACTTGGAACTAAAATGCAGTTGAACATCATACCCAGGACACTAAGACCTTCTGCCACCGCCTTCTAACTCATATATGATACAAAAAAATGGTGCTAGAGCTTGAACTGACCAGCCGATTGATCAATAGATATCTCTGACCAACGTTATAGCCTGAGTGAAATTCAAAGTAGAGTGTTACAAGTCAGGAACTGTCCAGTCATTAGGATTCCGTCCATAAGCAACATGGGTTACCGCCCATGGCCAAATGTTTTTTCATTAGGGGGATTTTATCCTTTCTGCAGAGGTACAGTCGACGAATTTTACAGCCCTATCCGACAGGACGGGTGTGATCGTGTAAGGTTAGTGAGCTTGGTAGTAAGCATTTGCGTGTGAATGCTTATGTGGGAGTGTGGGTAAGTTACTGAATGAGTGAGCCTGTGGATGTATCTAGACGTGCCCTAGTATGTGTGTGTGTGTGTGTGTGTGTGTGTGTGTGTACGTGGTTATGCCCGGTTTAAATCGATTTTAAACAACGTTGTGTTCACACAAACAAATTACCACTTACTACTCTCTTAACGACATCTACAGCTGCAATAAAAACACCTTTACAGCACAGACATTATTGTTTCGCCCGTCTCTTTTCAGACTTCATTTCAGCTAAGAAATTATTTCTAACAGTTTTTTCTTTTCTTTTCTAAAGATCTTTGCACGCGACTCGACTCCGTAGATGATTCACATTTGCCGACTTGAATAAAACATGAATGAATTTACACCGATTAAGAAGCAATCATGATATTTACGCCCAATTCATATGTTATACGTTTATTACTCCTTCCCAATGAGTTGGCTTATTTTCTATACACGATCACCCTTTGCCTCATTTGAATAGAAATATTACTTTCAGTTCAATAGGCAGATGCAATATCTGTCTAACTATTTGACTACGGACATTTGAAATAATATTCAAACAGTTATTTGTTTTAAAAAAACAACTTATTTTAAATATACTAGTAAATATATGCACCCTCCGGTTGCAAGTATTTAAGTTTTAATCTAGTAAAATATTAAATTAAAGGCTAATGAAACTAAGTAAGAATTCAGATAAAAACGATTTGAAACAGAGGTGGAAAAAATAGAACTGAAACTTACTCTTCCATCACTTCCGTCTTTCACCGCTAAATTTTCCTAATGTAACTATTTAGTTAAAATAGGAAGTAAACAATGAAAATACAATTATTTCTTCTTGTTAATGGATTTCTTTTAAGATTTATTCCCGAGAATTTTGCTCATATTCATTTAGATAAAACCAAACAATTAGAAATCAATAATACCAAGAACATATGTATTAAAATCAATTTTTTAATATAATATAATAAGTCCTGTTTCTGAATATTATCTTAACGTGTGTGTAAAGTTTCAAGATGATCGACTTACTGGTTATACATAGAGAGATTGCCCGTTAAATGGCAGATTGCTTTCACCTGATTACAAAAGATCTGAGTATAGCTAAATAAGTCTACACTCTATCGACAGGGTCAGAATACGCTTAAGGGTCTTATTTCTCTGCTGGAGATACACTCCAGCAGAGAAATAAGGTCCTTCACTAAAAAGGGCTGTCTTGGGTATAATACTAAACTGCATCTAATATTGAATCTCCATTTGTGGAAGTTTTGGAAGTATGGAGTACCTTTCATTTCCATTACTCCCATTTCCACTCTGACTCCGAATGTTAGGGTCCCATATATGTGTCAGATAGATCTATTTAAAATTCTTCCTCTTAATTAGGGATAATTGATTCCATATACGTGTATATTAATAATTAATTTATTGATTGATTTTAACGGCATATTAATCCGTCCAAGGTTATTTTATACCTAGAGAAATTGCGTTCATAGTTCGTTCATACTTAAATTGTTTGTGTATTTGTTACTTAAAAGTTTTTTAGGGAGGCGGCGAACAAGGTCCAATCGAATATCAATAATATTTGAATACATATATTTGTCTCAGAGACGGAAGCAGGAGACACTCTGTAGCATAGTGGCTAACGTGCTAGACTGCAATGTCGTAGTGGGTGAGTTCAAACTCTAGTCGCTCTATAACGGTCACTTCGCATTAATAACCTTGATAAGGGTAGAAATCCCCTCGTCTCCCTAGATGATATTTGATATTAATAATAATATTCAAATCATAATGATATTTGTTAGGGAGAGTTATCTCCCCCTAACGATTCAAACCGGATACTTTGGAAAAGGAGAGAGACGAAAAATACGGACAGTCAGGCAGACAAGAACCGGACCCATATACGTGAGCACACGTATGACACATCGAGCTGAACTGTATCCAAAACCATCCCACTGTATTCCCTGTCAGTGAGAATAAATAAAACAAATATTGTTATTGTTAACATATTCACTGTTTTGTTATCGATTTGGTATATCCTACATCTGCGGATATAACAATATTCAAACCATTATAATAAT
Organism: Doryteuthis pealeii; assembly: GCA_023376005.1. NCBI lineage: Eukaryota > Metazoa > Mollusca > Cephalopoda > Myopsida > Loliginidae > Doryteuthis > Doryteuthis pealeii. The sequence continues at coordinate 359,623 of CM042146.1, read as the reverse complement.
AATATTCAAATGAACATAATAATGATATTCAAATCAAATATAATTTTCAGATCATCCTCATTATCATAACAATATTCAAATTATATATGATAAAATTAAAATTATCATCATAATAATATTCAAATCATAATGATAATGATATTCAAATTAAATATAATATTCAAATCATCATCATAATAAGAAAGTAAAGTCATCAGGATGATCCATTATAAATAACGACACAAGTAAAAACCATGCCTCAAAAGAACGAATAATCTTCGGCATAAAATAACCCAACAAGGACTGACATGCCTTAAAATCCCACTTAACCAAACCAAACGATCACAGCTTAACCTCATTTACTAAGTATTGTATTGAGATGAAACTACTGTGTACGAATCAATGACAATAAATATGTTCCCAGGTCAATTATAAACTTTATCGTTTCAGGTACAACGTAATTACTATCACAGGAGATTAGTTAAAAGTAACACTGACTGGGTCAAATATTATCACTACTGCATTTCTACTAGAATTGATTTGGCATTAAATAACGCTCGAAGATTTATATGCCATTAAACAAAGAAACCAAACTTTAACAGTTACTACTTCTTCAGGTCAGTGTGGACTTGAATGTAATGACAACAAGAGCCTCAACATTAGATGCAGTTTAATGCCATTCCCCGGAATCCCATGTTGAGGGAGTCTTACACCTGTGGGGGATACAATCAGTGGATTCTTGAATTAAGAATAGTTACTTGAAGCTATAATGGTTTAATAAGTGTTATTGTTATTATCATGAGGTTTTCACACTTGCCGTAGCCGGTTGTTCACTATCGGCTTTAGTGACAGCAAGTCTCCTCAGGTCTCCATGACTCTTCTGACTATTCTAGCCGATCTTAACAGTGTTGTAGTTTGGATGGTCTTGATTCTTCCTCTGATTTCCAATTCACCCAGATTCTTTTTCAGAGCTTTGGGAACCGTTCCAAGGGCACCAATTACAATTGGCACGGCCTTCACCTTCATGTTCCAAAGTTTTCTCAGTTCTCTGGCAAGGTCCAACTATTTGTCTTTTCGCTTTCTTTCATTTACACTCAGTGGTCAGCCAGGACGACAAAATCCACGAGATGACAGGTTTTCTTCTGTACTTCGAAGTCCCAGAGAATTTTATGCGTCGCATTCTCCAGGACAGGTTCAGATTATTATTATTTACTCCTTTTGAGTTTTCACATCAGTGTTAGCTGATGTTCTTTCACTGGAGTCTGAGTGACAGCAAGTCTCATCAGGTCTCCAGGACTCTTCTGAGTATTCTGGCAGATTGCAGCAGTGCAGTGTTCTGAATGGTTTCAATCCTTCCTCTGATATCCAAACTTTCCAAGCCCTTTTCTAATCCTTTTGGGACTTTTCCAAGTGCACCAACTACAATTGGTATAACTTTCACTTTCATATTCCATAACTTTTTCAGTTCTCTGGCAAGGTCCAGATATTTGTCAATTTTTTCATTTTCCTTTAACTTCACCCTGTGATCTGCTGGCACTGCAAAATCCACTAGTTGACAAGTTCTTTCTTTTTTGTTAATCAACAATAGGTCTGGCCTTCTTGCTGGGATAAGGTGATCCGTTTTAATTTCAAAGTCCCAGAGAATTTTGTGCGTTTCGTTCTCAAGAACAGATTCTGGTTTATGCATATACCATTTTGTTGTGTGGTTAAAATTTAATTTCTTGCATAATTCCCAGTGGATCACCTTCCCAACCCAGTCGTGTCTAGTTTTGTATTCTCGTTGTGCTAGTTTGCTACATTCACAGAGTATATGGTTAACAGTCTCATCTCTATTACTGCAAAGTCTACATTTACTATTTTGTTGAGTCTTATCAATTTTCGCTTTGATGTTTATTATTATTATTATTATTATTATTATTATTATTATTATTATTATTATTATTATTATTATGCACTCGTTATGAGTTTGTCACACCAGCATAAGCTGATAGTTTTTCACTTGAGCGAATGACAAGTTTATTCAGGTCTCCAGGACTATTCTGAGTATTCTAGCTGATTTCAAAAATGCTGTTGCCTGTATTTTCTCAATTCTTCCTCTAATTTCCAGTTCCTCTAGTCTATTTTCTAAGCTTTTGGGGACCGTTTGTTACGTGTTGGGTTCTAATTGCTATATGTTACGTTATTGGGATCAGTTAGGATTTAACGTTAGTGCCTTTCCTTCTTCGGCACTACTACTCGTATATTCGTACGTACGGAGTTTCGTTTGTTTACATACACCGGTCTAGCAGTCAGTCTTAGCTAGCCCCAAAATCTTCTCCCACTTCTTTTGGTCAAGGGAAAGGTATCACGTTTCACGTACGCCGCGTGCTCCTTCGTTACGGCCAATTGACGTGTTGACAAGTTTACACTTTAATGACTTTCATTCATGAGTACGATTTCTTTGCGATAGTGACTTTTACTATCTTGTTTGTATCGTGAGTCCATTCATAAAATGATTTCTTTCGTTGTAAATAGAGCAGACAACAACACTGGATTTAACTTCTCAAAAGTTTATTATGTTTCAAACTTCTTCTAACTTTTGAGAGAGAGAGAGCCCCGAATAATCTGTCTTAGCAAGAGGTGTATTTTAACTGGATTCAACTGCGAGTTTTTAGTCCTTAGTAAACTTCTCGGTGAACAAGCTTTTCTCAGCCTCTCCTTATCGTCCTTAGCGACTACAGTTCCATACGATCACTGGCCCGATTTCTGCCTGGCTCTCCTCCTCCGAACGCGGACGCAAACCAACTGCCCTGCTCGCAGACTCCCAACTAACTGACTTGTTGTGATCCTGTTCGCGGGTCTTAAATAGTATTTCTAAACAATCCTCCAGAAGGTTCCACCCTAGAACGTTCCAGCCCTTTCGATTGTTTCTATTTGTTCCAATCTCTCTGGTCACACAGAGTTCACGAAGCTAAGATCAAAGGCTTATTGGTGCCCAGAGGACTGGTTTTTCCTTAATCCTAGACTTATCGTCTGCTTTCTCTCATTAAAAGATGTTATCTATCCTATCTACTTTTTTCGGTGATTCCACAAAGACCACCCAGCAATCTAAGATAATCGGTAGTACATTTTTCTAAGGTTCTTTTCCAAGTCTGGCACAAGGCCACAAATATAGGTGCTGGGCGCGGCGATTATATAACAATCCTCCCTATCATCGCCGATAAAATTATATGTAATATAATTTTCAAAACTAGCCCTAGTTATCATTCATTTTTCTTTCTTCTTGATTTTGATTTTTTTCTAAAATACACTATTTAACCCCTCTCTCTCTCTCTCTCTCTCTCTACATGTTTACAAAATATAAAACAATCATAAAACAAATACAACAACCTTAGCAAAATCAATTATACAGCGAATTTGATCATGAAATTAAAATGATCAAACAAATTTTAAAAAAAAAATTTTTCTTTTTCCTGTACAACTTCCCAAACCATTTCCCTTTCGCTCTCTCTATATTTTTGTACACATTCGTATTCTCTTCATTTTATTTTATTTATTCATTTATTTACTATAGGACTAAAAACAAAACATGTTTACGACCGCTCTTATTCTCAAACTTAGAATTGCGTCGGAAGAATTTTCACATAATTCTTCAATTACCTTTTATGGGTACAGATTATCATTAATAATAATAATAATTTCAACAGCACCTAGCGGAATATCACCGCTAGCGACAAAACAATATCTACAATTTTTTTAAAAAATTGAATGCTGTCTTTTTTTTTTTTTTATTTTAAATTAAATATACGGAGAAAAAAAAACAATCGTCGTCAATAGTATCCATGTCCACTGGGTCGTGAAACTAATTCGGTCCTGCGTAAACTTTCTCTCTAGCTGAAAATATCAGAAATGGCGTCCTTTAATTCCTTTCTTTTCTTTTCTCGCCATCTATCCTTCTCTTTACTGTCGATTCGAGACTTTCCTTCAGGTTTAATTTTAATATCAGTTGCTATTTTTCCTATGTCTTTGAACTTTTTTTCGGCCTGACTACTAACCCTATCACGCGAATTCGTTTTACAACTCACAGAATCTAACATTGCCTCCTCCTGACGCATATTCCTATTCTTTTCTAATATTTCTTTGTACATAGCTATCTTTCGCGTTCTGAGGGGCACGTAAAAATCCTCATTATCAGAGTTACCCGGACTCTCCTCGGTATCAGAATTTTCTGAGGGTGGATTTCTGATTACCGGCTTAATAATTTTCGGAGCAACCTTCTCTACGGGTTTAACACCTTCGGCTCTGTGCTCGGTGTGTCTACCTTATCCGGCTTTTTTTCAACTTCACTATCTTTAACCTCGCCAACGCTAGTTCGATTAACCCGTTGGATCGGCTCATTTCTCCTATTTTCAAAATTATTCTTCTGTGCTCCTGGAAAATATTTATTATCTATCCTATTCGACGTGTCTATAGAACCGATAGTGTACGTCTGTCTTTTATTTCGTTAGGCTATAAACTGGCACTCGCCTTGTTTCAGCATTTCTCTGGGGGCAATTCCACCTCAGATGCTTGTTCGACCTGCATATCCAGCATAATCGATTCCTTATCCACTTGTTTCTTACTGGATGTGTCGCTCTATGATCGGTCCTGCCATCACACCTAGCGTGGGCTTTTCTATCATGCCCTATTGCATTGATATGCACCGTGCGCCTTTTAGCGTGGCAAATCTCCATCGGTGCAGGATCAATATTGGGAGGAGTCCTAACTCTCGCTCTTAGTTTATCCTCTGAGAGTGCTAGTTGATAGGCGCTCTCAACTGTTGGGGGATCACTTCTTAATACCGCTAACTTAACCTCAGGATCAACTAATCCTTCTATAAAACAGCACTTAATCTGCTGTTGCACTATCGGTAAATTTTTATCTTCTCTAGAATAGGCCTGATCTATCAGTTTTGTTATTCTTAACATGTAATTCTGCACATTCTCCTGTCTGTACTGTTTAATATTCACTAATTGCCTTAAGTAATAATGTGCATAGTGTGTGATCCCAATATATTCCCTAATCACTTGTTTCAAGCCTAACCATGATATCTCCTTATTACCGTCTATAATTTTATGTACAAAATTTCCTATCTCTGCTCCTGTCGTTAAAATAGCTACCTTACATTTATCCATTTCTTTAACATCTATCAAAGTAAAATATTTCTCCATACTTTGGAGCCATACCTCAAATTTACTTTCGTCCTTACTAACTAACGGTGCAATCTGCTGCAAGAAAAAATCGCTTTTCATGGAATTTGCTAGAGATTTCGCCGTATTTACTAATTGTTCGGTAAGATTTTTAAATAAATTCTTAACCGTTTGCTCTTCCATTATTAATATATAACAGTATCAAACAATAAAACAAACAAGAGAGCGAAAAGAAAAGAAAATGGCCAAAAAAATAAGTGGGAAGTTGTACTTACGTATAGTTGTAAAAAGTTCAATTTCTCTTCTCTTTCCTTTTAACAAAATGTCCTTTGTTACAATTTTGACTTCTTTTTTTTTTTTTGTTTTTATGTCCGTAATAAACGTCTTTTTTTTTTTTTTTTCCTTTTTGTATTTTCAAAGTTTATAGAAAGTGCTTTCTTTGTTTTCCGTTCGTTCTTTCGTTTTGTTATTTTTCGGGGAATCCAAGTTTACGTTGTTTTTTTTTTTCTCTTCTTCTGTTTGGTGTTTTTCTTTTCTCTTTCTTTTACGTTTGTTTTCCGTAAAAAAAAATTCCGGCCGATCTGTCTCGTCCCTACGTTGTGTTTTGTGGCAACCAGGTTCTTACAAGTCCTTGCGGGAACTTTCGTGGTTCACAGGCACCAAATCGCAATATGTAACGTATTGGGTTCTCAATTAGCTATACGTTACGTTATTGGCTTTCTATTAGCGATACGTAACGTAGTGGGATCAGTTCGTGTATATGTGACGTTGTGGGACCAGTTCGTGTATAACCTTAGTGCCTTTCCTTCTTCGGCACTACTACTCGTATATTCGTACGTACGGAGTTTCGTTTGTTTACATACACCGGTCTAGCAGTCAGTCTTAGCTAGCCCCAAAATCTTCTCCCACTTCTTTTGGTCAAGGGAAAGGTATCACGTTTCACGTACGCCGCGTGCTCCTTCGTTACGGCCAATTGACGTGTTGACAAGTTTACACTTTAATGACTTTCATTCATGAGTACGATTTCTTTGCGATAGTGACTTTTACTATCTTGTTTGTATCGTGAGTCCATTCATAAAATGATTTCTTTCGTTGTAAATAGAGCAGACAACAACACTGGATTTAACTTCTCAAAAGTTTATTATGTTTCAAACTTCTTCTAACTTTTGAGAGAGAGAGAGCCCCGAATAATCTGTCTTAGCAAGAGGTGTATTTTAACTGGATTCAACTGCGAGTTTTTAGTCCTTAGTAAACTTCTCGGTGAACAAGCTTTTCTCAGCCTCTCCTTATCGTCCTTAGCGACTACAGTTCCATACGATCACTGGCCCGATTTCTGCCTGGCTCTCCTCCTCCGAACGCGGACGCAAACCAACTGCCCTGCTCGCAGACTCCCAACTAACTGACTTGTTGTGATCCTGTTCGCGGGTCTTAAATAGTATTTCTAAACAATCCTCCAGAAGGTTCCACCCTAGAACGTTCCAGCCCTTTCGATTGTTTCTATTTGTTCCAATCTCTCTGGTCACACAGAGTTCACGAAGCTAAGATCAAAGGCTTATTGGTGCCCAGAGGACTGGTTTTTCCTTAATCCTAGACTTATCGTCTGCTTTCTCTCATTAAAAGATGTTATCTATCCTATCTACTTTTTTCGGTGATTCCACAAAGACCACCCAGCAATCTAAGATAATCGGTAGTACATTTTTCTAAGGTTCTTTTCCAAGTCTGGCACAAGGCCACAAATATAGGTGCTGGGCGCGGCGATTATATAACACGTTCCATGTGCACCAATTACAATTGATATCACTTTCACCTTCATATTTCACAGTTTATTCAATTCTCTAGCAAGGCCTATGTACTTATGTATCTTTTCATTTTCTTTCATTTTCACTCTAAAAGAAAAAAAGCGGTCAGTAAAAAGGGGAAAATTCATTATGGTACATGTGTTTGCCACATTTTATAAACCCAGTTCGGTAAATCAGATGTGAGTCCATTAAAACCGAGTCTTCCGTTTGCAAGGTAAAAAGAACAACAAGAAAGTGAACAGGCTGTATTCCAGGTTTTATTTAATCAACACGCCATCAAATTAAAGTACATCGACTTTATTTTGCCATTCCCTGGTCATAAAGGATAGTCTACTTCGATTTTATCTATTGTGAATAAGGTTTTGCCAATTTAGTTAGAGAATTTGACTGACCAGGAGTGGAAGAACAATTACGCTGCATCATTACTTGAATACAAAAACGTAATTCTTTTATGAAGAGCTAACTGAGCTAGAAAGACATACATACAACCAGATAGATGGATAAAGAGAGAGTGGGAGAGAGAGAGATTTGGACTGACTAAGATAGATATATAGATAGAAAGAGAGAGAGAGAGAGAGAGAGAGAGAGAGATAGTGACACAGTGAAGGTCCTGATAGATAGATAGATAGATAGATAGATAGATAGGAAAATAGAAGGAACGAAGGACCTGAGAGAGATCTAATTGTATCGATATATTTCAATCTGTTTATCTATCAATAGAAAAACCGATAGACATCTACGGTTTGAACTCCGGTTATTGAATCCATTTCCTTCAGCAATAACCGTTACGTTAAGTACTCATTCCATCATATCTTATTATGCCTGTTTTAACCTAACATCTCCGCTACGAGGAGGATGCGACGCAAGGTCAATTTTTAAGCGTAGTTTAAATTCAGTTTTCTTTCTCTTAGACTGCCTGTATCATCATCATTATGGTCGTCGTCGTTGCCATCATCATCCTCATAATCATCATGTACGCTGACAACACTGATAACGATCTCTCTCTCTCTCTCTCTCTCTCTCTCTCTCTCTCTCTCTCTCTCTCTCTCTCTCTCTCTCTCTCTCTCACGTACACGCACACGCACACACACACACACACATACACACAACAACTATCCCTATTGGTCATCGCCTCTGGTGGGTCTTTCGCACAGCATCCAGAATTCACACGGGGCTGATTGATGTAGGTTTTTGTTGGTCGGCCTACACTAGTGTGTCCATATCTAGGTGTCCACGGAAGAACGTCTCTTATGAGCTCGTCCTTGCTTCTCCAACAGTGTCCTGGATGTCTTGTTCCTCTTGGATGGTTTGTGTGATAGGAGGCAAGTGACCATACAGCTGCTTTCTTGTAGGGTGCTACTTCCAGAATTTGTTCAATACACCGCGCAGCATCATTATGTAGTTTCCCTCAAGCTTTTTCACTAAGTGTGTCGTTAAAGTTCAAGTGGTGCTTCACTTATACGGCTACAGCTTGGAAGAATTCCCTTTTTTTATAATATCAGAGAAGTCATATTTTCATACGATCCATAATGTGTCTATAGTGGTTTAATACCTTACCTATGCATATATTGACATTGCTTTGTGTAGATGAGATATTGCTACCTTGGTATGTGAACCAATCTACTAATTTCAGAGGCTTACCATCCAATATGGAGATGTCTGCATCTTTTTTAAAACACATTAATTCCGTTTTATCTAAGATGCCGATGCTTCTTGCTGCCTTCTCTATGCAATGTAGGATTGGCACAGTTTGTGCTGGTTGTAGAATTTGGGGATTGAAAAGAAAACGGTAATCGGATTTCTGGAGAAAGAGAAGTAAAATGAATAAGAACAAAAAGAGGTTAAAGTTTGGCAGTGTAAATACTCAATGGGTCCCAGCTATTGATAGACCAATGGCTCCGGAACTAGATTTTAAAAATAAAAAAACAGAAGTTCGCGGTTTTTCTGCGGAGGATGTGACCCGGTGGATGTGACCCGGGACCAAAAATTGAAGTAAAGAAAATACGGTCTCTCTTTCGCCGGACCCGAAGGTTCAGGCGTGTTTGTTGGGGCTCCGTCGTGTCATGTCTAGGCTAGCAAAGAATAGCGCGGCTACTACTACTAACGACTACTACTACAAACTGACTTGGCCCCTACGCAACACAAGTGTATTTGTGAAAAGCGCTAGATCATATAACCCACTCTGTCCTACTATCTACCTAGAGGAGAATGAACGTATTCTTGCCGTTCCTAACAAATGAAGATAGTATTAAAAGATAAATATTTCTTGTGGAAAACATTTTTGTACTGTATTTGTGTTTGTGAAGGTGTGCTTGCATGTATGTCTACGCTTATGAGATAGTGTTTAAGAGCGTGTGAGTATAACTGAGTATGTGTGTGTCTTTGTGTATGTGCGTGAAAAAAAAAAAAAGAAAAGAAAAAAGGAAAGATTTGAAGAGAAAGAGGATAGTCTTCTACAAAGCAAATATTATAAGAGTTATATAAAAAGGGAAATGAAGGAAATAAGAGATGAAGAAAAAGATAGAAATAATGAAAGGAAAAGAAAAAAAAAGAAAAAGAGTTCGAAATAGATGGAATAGAAAGACGTAAAGAAAAAGAGATTAGACTTCGACAAAGGAAATATTATAAGAATTAAATGAAAAAAGAATTACCAAAAGAAAAAGAGAAAACAAAAAGAAAAAGAAAAAAGAAAGAAAGAAAGAAAGAAAGAAAGAAAGAAAGAAAATAAGAGCAAGATAGAAAATGTCAGAATATAAGGTATAAAAATATCTAGAGAAACAAAAGTTCAAACGGTGTCCGCTGCTTCTTGTGTGTGTGTGTGTATGTGTGTGCAATTCATTTTTGCGTTTAAATGATTATTTTTGTTCATAAGTTCATTTAATGTTGGATGCTGGTTAATTTTACATCATGTCAAACCTTGTTGGGTTATTTAATGCTGAAGTCAATGTACTAATAAAGTTCCGAATCATTTTAAACAGCTAAACGCTCATAGCGTCTTTTATAAGTAATGTATACATTTTTCATTTATAAATATATTAGATAAAGTAAATTATATATGTATTTACCTAGCCCCTCTTCCCCGCGCAGTGTTACGATTTTTGTGGCCATTTTTAGGCTTCAAGTGAGAGCACTTTACAGTGGAGATCCCTTGTGTTAAGCAGAGGCTGATCTTTAATGAAGAATCATTTCGTTTTTCGGTATCCCTTAGTGATGGGTAAAATCCTTTGATTCTCCCTTGGTGTTCCTTAGTGTTGATTAGAATCCTTCGGTTGAGCAAAGTCCTCGGCTACACGGCTGTTCGGCAATGGCGCATACGTGCAAATGAATGGCTTTTCAGATCGGCGATTAAATAGTTAACTATCCACGTATTCGAGAAGTTGATTAGCTAGGCTTAACCCACGTGACCATGCCGAGTCTATACGTTAAAGTGGCGGTTTCCAGCACACATTATATACCAGAATATTCCAACACGCAGAATGTAAGAAGGAGTCATTTCATTTAGTGGTTTATAACGGGTTTGAGTTTTTCTTCTCCCAGATGGGTTGCCTAAACTATTTGTTGAGAGAAAAGATGCGTCCATTCAAAAATCATTATCACAGAGCGATATGTAAACAGTTGCGTCCACGATTTGATCTCGACTCGCCGATTTCATTTACTTCGGTAACCTCTTTATTACTATTACCATTGACTCATAGCCCGTTGTGTAGTGGCTAACGTGCCGGACTGCGATATCATAGTAAGTGAGTTCGTACTAAACGCGCCTACATCAATCATAGGCATTTATATACTAACATGGTAAACTATAAACTGAAGGTTATGTTGCGCAATGGTTGGTGTTTATATAATGGATACCGCGGCCCAAGTTGAAAATCAGGATGAAGCCGTTTTTGTTTTTGTTTTTCTTGCCATTGGGAAAAAAAAAACATACATCCACCTGTTCTACTCACAGCTGTAGGTAAATAGCAGAACAGGCTGTTCACTTTAACTTTGGTATGTCAATCAGTTTAGGGGAAGGAAAACTCTGAATATAAACCAGCTGTACTCGCTTAAAATTGACATTGTCTCGCATTTTGCCCGCAGTGGAAGGATTGGGTAAATAGAAGCGTAATAAGATATAACGGAAATTGACTGGGTAGGAAATTAACTGGGTAATCGGAGTTCAAACCCTAGACAAGGCTGTATGCGTTTCAATTCATGGATTCGGCATGCTAGATAAACAGATTGATGTGTCTGAGATAGATAATTTAAAAGATAGATAAATAGATAGAATGAAGTTCTAAAATAGATAGATAGATAAGTAGATAGAAGGAAGTGTCTGAGATAGATAGATAGATAGATAGATAGATAGAATCAGGTTTCTTATAGATAGATAGATAGATAGAATGAAGTGTCTGAGATAGATAGATAGATAGATAGATAGATAGATAGATACAATGAGGTTTCCAAAATAGATATATAGGTCGATTGATAAAATGAAGTGTCCGAGATAAATAAATAGATAGATACCATGAAGTCTCTAACAGAGATAGATAGATAGATAGATAGATAGATAGATAGATAGAATAAAGTGTCTGAGATAAACAGATAAATATATATATATATATATATATATATATATATATATATATATATATAGAGAGAGAGAGAGAGAGAGAGAGAGAGAGAGAGAGAGAGAGAGAAACAGACAGACAGACAGACAGATAGACAGATAGATAGAATGAACGCTTTTATAGTTTTCTGTTATGATTGATATGATATCCTGCACACTTTCTTTGCATATTTCAACAAATGAATAGTTAATGCTAAAATACGCAAAACAAAAGCAAAACAATTTTTCTTTTTACAAAAAGGAAATATTTTGTTCAATTGGAAAAGAATAAAATATTCTTTGACCCTTTTAAAAGTTCAACTGCAGATTGTCTGTTGCACAATTAACCAAAATATCTTTTTTGAAAAATGGAACACCATGGTTCAGGTTTTTAATCTTTATTTCTAGATAGATAAATATTTTTCATCGAGAGAGGATATCTACATAAAAAAGTAGATATGCGTTTGAGTCAGGATAATAGAAATTGATAAATATAGTAAATAAGAAATCAATACTTACCTCGTGTCCACCAAATCTTCTCAGACTAACATATCATCAGGTCATTGACCAAAAGAATTCTAATCATTGTGTGTGTGTGTGTGTGTATATATATATATACGGCATCTTCAGGTAATCACAAGAACATTACTCTTACTGAGAATTTCCCAAAGTAACATCGCTTTTAAATCTATCAATTTAGGGAGGGAGGGTTGGTGTCTTAGTTTGAAATGTGCAGGATTAGTTTCTTTGAATGAGGCGGGGAGGTCTATACTTTGGATGGGGTGTGGCTTAGATGGGGGACCGATTCCTTGGGGAAATAGTTGTATAAGTGTACATACAAAATGAGCAGAATTAAAAGACTAGAAATAAGGAGAAAAACAATTTTTTAAATTTAAAATAAAAACAAAATAAAAAATAAAAAAACTGAAAGTAAATAAGAAGTGAGAGGTAGATTATAAAAGTAAAGAATTAAAGAATAAAAATAAAAAATAAAAAATGAAAATAAAGATGTATGAAGAGAGAGGATGATAGAGGTAGTTGGAGAGAGAGATACTAAGAGAGATAGACATAGAGAAAGTGATAAAAATGTGAAGAAATAAAATAGACAAACAAAAACCGATTGAGTAGAAATAATATAATGATTATTTGTTAAAAGAATAAAAAATCTTAGCGAAGGTGTAGATGTTTTTCTGTGAAGGAAAGAAAGGAATAACGATAATGGTGACTATACGCGCAAAAAATCAAAACAAATACAGTAAATAAGAAATCAATCGTTACATCTGAGCCCCCCCCCCTACACCATCCTCTCAGACTACCAGATCATCAGGTCATTGATCAAATGAATTTCAAACGGTTTTGCCCGATAGAAGAAAATTAATACAATAAAAACTATTACCAATGATATTATAGATACACAAATGTAATAAGAAAAATATATATATATATATATATATATATATATATATATATATATATATATATATATATATATAAGGTCTGTCAAATAAGTATCAATATTTTTTGTTCTTTTTGACACTCCTTGTATTTTGGAAAAAAAAGTTCGATTCATTATTTTTTCAGAATACAAGGCGCGTCAAAAAAGTGCCAAGTTTAAAGCTGTATTTACCAAGATAGAAATGAAGAATGAATGGAACGTTGATTTTTTTTTTTCAGAATACAAGATGTGTCAAAAAGTACAAAAATTTTCGATACTTTTTTGACACAACTTATATATATATATATATATATATGTGTGTGTGTGTGTGTGTGTGTGTGTGTGTGTGTGTATATATGTATACAAACACACACACACACACACATTCACATACACATACACATACACACACACACACACACACACACACCACACACATATATATATATATATATATATATATATATATATATATATATATATATATACAATTATGAAGACAACTAATTGCGTATGAAAATAGATTTTATAGCAGAGCAGTTTGAAAATCTGAGGTTTTTAATTGTAACTAATTTCATTGTAATCATTCCGTTACTCTAATTTTCACGTGTCGATAGGATCATCAGTCATATAGCCCATAAATATGTGCACCACTATTTTTTTTTTTTTTTTTTTGTAAAAAGATAATTTTACATGTAAAGATGCCAAAATTATCTATTTAATATTGTTTTTTAATTATATTTTCCTATGCACAACATTTAAAATTTGGTACCATTAATTTAGATAATTTAATCTTAATCCTTTAAGGAATATTTTATGAAGCCAGAATATCCGGCTATTAAAGAAAAATGTGTCATGTCTTGTATGTTATTAGTTTATTGTTAAATAAAAAAAGTAAGTGAATATCTAATATACTAATTCCATAATTTTTGCCAAGGCCCAAATTTTCAATTTGTTGGTGTAGTGTTTTTTTGTTTTTTGTTTTTTTTACTTCATTCTTTTGCACACGGTCCTTTCAAATATGAACAATGTTTAAACATATCTATTTGACTCATAGATGGTAACATAATATTTACTACTATTCAGGGTCAGAGGATCATCTCAGTCTATATATCTCAATTTATGGAGGCATGGGATCTAATGGTTAGAGTCGTAGGAAATGGACTCGTCTAACTCGAGTTCAATGCCTGGACGAAGCTGTTGGCATTTTACATGGCGCTAATACCATTGGGAAAGGTATGAATCCAACTACTTTCCCTCCAGCCATGGGTAAAATAGTGGGGCAGACTAGGCTCTTTAACTGTGGCTAGTTAACCAGTCTAGAAGGAAAACATTGAATTCAAACATGTTAAACTCCGCTTAAGAAATTGACCTTGTGTCGCTTCTTCCTTGTGTGAAGGGGTTGGTTGATAAATATATATGTATCTCAATTCACGTATCGACCAAAGTCATGGTAGATATTTTTGAATTTGTGAAGAAAACAATATTTGATTTTTTTTTGTTCTTTGAAGGGTTAAAAATGTAAGAAACGATGAGCTAAATGTGCTGAACTGTGTGGATGAACACGTTTAATAATGTGTCGGTTTCATGCCTTCTCATAATCCTTTTCTTGATCTGTATGAAAATATATCAGCATCACCGTCTACTTAATTTAAAAGCAACTGAAAGAAAAGGATGATATGAAATGTATGTCCTTGTAATTCTTAAGATACATTTATGTATTAAGCATTAGCATCTTTGAAAGGA
>CM042146.1:299908-339908 GCA_023376005.1 Doryteuthis pealeii | reverse complement strand
GAGGAGGGATTAGCACTGACACGCTCCAAGCGGATGAATACATTATCAGAAAATGGTGTTTTTTTTAACTCAAACTTACTGTAAATACGTATATACACAAAAATAAGGACCCAGAGAATAATCAATTCAGCCGTATCAGTGCTACTGTACGGCTGATCTTCTTGGGATCTAACGAAGCACTTAGATAAAAAAGGCTCGAATGGATCTACACAAGGGCCATGCATGAGTATAATGATCAATTAGAAACAATAAAATCCTGGTCTCAGTCGGTAGTGTCTGTCTAGGAACTTCAATGTTCCTGTTTCGATACCGGCCCTCGCCAACTCAGCGTATGAGTAGCACAGGGATTTGTGCTGATGGTAGATGTGACGCTCTGTCTCAGACGCTAAAACCAATATCCTGGGTCTAGCTCTAGTAAAAGGGAGATAGACTCATTTGATGTCTGGCTGATGCCGACATTAGACCATCCTGACGACTTTACTTTATCTTTCATTTATAGAGATCAGTTTTCCATCTACTCGATAATCGGTCTATCGCAGTCCATATATGTCTTGTATGGCTGCATCCCTCCAAGAGGACGAAAGCTCTTTAAGAAAAAGCAAGATGGTAACTGCACGAAGATACTGCGTGCTTTACTGAACGAATCTTAGATGCAGCACCCCATAAGAAAGAAATTGCCCTCTATCCCACAGACCATCAGAGTAAGCTTGTTGTAGGCGCGTGGTCTAATGGTTAGAGTCGTAGAAAATTGACTCGTCGACACGAGTTCAAATCCTGGACAAAGCTACAGTTCACATAGCGCTAATACCCCTGGGAAAGGTATGAATCAAACTACTTTCCCTCTAGCTATGAGTAAATAGGGCAGATTAAGCTCTTTAACCGTGGTTAGGCAAATAGTCTAGGAGAAGGAAAACTTAAAACCTGTTAAAACTACGCTTGGGGTGGTCACTACTAGAATATGCTGTCCTAATTAGTGATCTATTTCACTAATTATTATTATTGATTATTATTATTAATTATTATTAACTATTATTAAGCCGAATGACACATGCTGGACTCGGCTGGAGAAGCAAGGACGAACTTATGAGTGACTTTATCTGATTTGATGTTATTATGCCCATATCTTAGCAATTGTCTGAATACACACGAAACTTTAAAAATGACCTGAAAAAAGAAAACTGAATTTAAACCTCGTAAACATGTTATGTACTCATATACCTCGTTGGGTATATACACAAGAGTCATATATTCTTTGGGTGATAGAGGGAGTAGAGGCATCAGAGAGAGATAGACGGACACAGTGAGTCGTTTACTTACTTGTTCTTTTCTCTTTCTACTTCGGCCACGATGTGATCGTCTAGTCTAGGGACAGTGCAAAACGTCTGTGATCCGTTCGGTATTCCACTTTTGGGAGCTCCTCAGGCACCAGGCAATAAACCCGGTCTTGACCCTTTTAGATGAAGAGGCAAGTGCTGCCTGGTTGGTAAATATGTATATATAAATATATCAGGCAGGTGGATACTGGCTCAACGAAAAATCGTTATTATTATTATTTTTGAGTTTTCACATCAGTGTTAGCTGATGGTCTTTCACTGGAGTCTGAGTGACAGCAAGTCTCCTCAGGTCTCCAGAACTCTTCTGAGTATTCTGGCAGATTGCAGCAGTGCAGTGTTCTGAATGGTTTCAATCCTTCTTCTGATATCCAAACTTTCCAAACCTTTTTCTAATCCTTTTGGGACTGTTCCAAGTGCACCAACTACAATTGGTATAACTTTCACTTTCATATTCCATAACTTTTTCAGTTCTCTGGCAAGGTCCAGATATTTGTCAATTTTTTCATTTTCCTTTAACTTCACCCTGTGATCCGCTGGCACTGCAAAATCCACCAGTTGACAAGTTCTTTCTTTTTTGTTAATCAACACTAGGTCTGGTCTTCTTGCTGGGATAAGGTGATCCGTTTTAATTTCAAAGTCCCAGAGAATTTTGTGCGTTTCGTTCTCAAGAACAGATTCTGGTTTATGCATATACCATTTTGTTGTGTGGTCAAAATTTAATTTCTTGCATAATTCCCAGTGGATCACCTTCCCAACCCAGTCGTGTCTAGTTTTGTATTCTCGTTGTGCTAGTTTGCTACATTATTATTATTATTATTATTATTATTATTATGTTTACGAACGGATTCAGAAAACTTATAATGGCGCTGATAGGGTTTTTTTTTTCTTACAGCTAATTTTATTGAGTACAAAATAATTTGCCCTTAAGATTTTTTTCTGTTTTTGACTCTCTTTCTACGTAATTAAGTTTTATTAACTGCAAGGTTCTTGTTTGCTCGATGCCTTTTATCGAAATGAAAGGGAAATGCCAGAACGGTTCTTTAACGTCTTGCAAAAAAGATGCGGCAAAGCATTTTATGTCAGATTATTAATTATCTTCAAAGAAAACTATCAAGTCCTTCTTGCTTTAATCGATCACACAATTTTCAGCCTGTGTCTACCCTAAAATAGTGTTGTTGTTGTTGTTGTTGTTGTTGTTGACGTTGTTGTTGTTGTTGTTGCTGGAAAGTTAATTACTTTCACAATCACTGAAGAGTGGTGATAGTTCAAGTTAATTTAACAGGTTGATGAGAGTCCCAATTAAAACCTCAGGACATTTTTAGGAAATGAATAGTTTGTTTAATATCGGCGGCATAATAACCATGTCAGTTTTATAAGGTGCATCAGAATAGACTTTATTTTATAAATTTCACCACGCGTCCCCCACTCTCTCTCTCTCTCTCTCTCTCTCTCTCTCTCTCTCTCTCTCTCTCTCTCTCTCTCTCTCTCTCTCTCTCTCTCTCTCGCTGTGTCTGTGTCTGTCTGTGTGTGTATAAATATTTAGATGGATATATATATAGAAGAGGCGTGATACTTCGGAAGAGGACTGTCTACAGATGACTAAATAAATATATTTATATATATACTTTAATACTTTTGAGAGGGGTCCCTTGGAAAGGATTTTCATTTATTCCCCTCATTTCATTCATTTTTATTTCATCCATTCTTTCATTTTACCATTAACTTTTAACTATATATATATATATATATATATATGTGTGTGTGTGTGTGTGTGTGTGTCCATGTGTGCCAGCGCCCCCGCGTGTTTGTGTGTGGTTATAGTAGTTGGGTATTCATTTTTTTAAACTCATTATTTTAAACACATTTTTAAAAATATGTTTGAAATCTATTTACCCCATAGATGAGACCTTAACAGGTACTACTACTGGTACCACTGGTATGGCAATGAAAGTTATGAGAATTAAGGACGAACTTATAAGTTACCTTCTCCAATGGGCTCCTAAACATGGACACACTACTCGTTGCCTGCCGAGAACAAACTTACATGAACCAGCTCTGTACGGACAATGGATGCTGACTAGTGAATCTCCTACCATGATGGTGATCATAATGATGATAGCATAATTCTTTCAGGCATGGATCTCTCTAATTTAAAAAGAATTATCAAATTGTTATATAACAGGAATTATTCTTAGACATTTACATCAGCATGGATCTGTATCGTAATATATCTGTACTGATATGGAGGTTTTAATTTGAACTTTTGGGGATTTCTGAGTTGTAGGGGTTGGATGGATGTGCTTCCAAGTATATTTATTGTTGAACTCTAAGGCATTTTCTGTCACAATCTACAAATCACATGGTATATGTAAAACAAAGCATTAAAAACCCTGATATATTACCTTCAATTAAAATTAAAACATCTTGGGTCCATTTTGACTTTTTATTCTAATATAAAATATGTTATATACTAGAAATCATTTAACAACTAGACGACCCTAATACTACATATCAGAGAAAGAAAATATTATGAATTATATTTATACCAATAATGATTTGCAAGAAAAGTATCAGGATAAACTTTTGCTAAAAAAAGTAGCATTAAAAATGATATTGATATAAAAGTAAACTAAAGTCTTATTGGAAAAAAAAATTATAAATAGCATATAGGAAAAGAATGACAGTTAATATACCTTCTTTAGTGAATTAATCCTTCTCAAGAACCATTTTTTTTAAATGCCCACCTTAGATTTATCGGTACTTTACGGACATGATGCCATTTAGAAGATTTACTAAGAGCGATGGGCGATAGAGAAGGATGGAGAGAGAGAGAGAGACAAAGAGTGAGAGAAAGAGTGAGAGAAAGGCGGGGATGAAGAGATAATACAAAGGGAAGGATGGAGAGAGAGAAAGAGTGTGAGAGACGGGGATAGAGAGAGAGAGCAAAGAGAAGGATGGAGAGAGATAGTGAGAGAGAGAGATACCGGGAGAGAGAGAGAGCAAAGAGAAGGTTGGAGAGAGAGAGAGAGAGAGTGTGTGTGTGTGTGTGTGTGTGAGATCCTTTTTGACCTCTGCCCTTATGTATCGGCTTATCAATTCTAATTTCTATGCATCTATCTAGTGATCTCTTTATTTCTCTGCACATATGTGTTTTTTGTGTGTCTAGAGTTGCAAGATTTGTCTAATTTCGCCCCTGTGTTATTTTCATTCCGAAATATCAGCCCGTAAGAATTTCCATTGAACTGGGCAGATGTCAATGATTCTTCTGATGAAGCTGCTTCATAAATAAAAATGGAGGAGTTGAATTCAAATGTATTGGTCGCCCTTGGCTAAAAGTGACTGACATGACCTTTTTTTTTACAACAGTTTCGAAACGAATTCAACATCAAAGAGAAGTAAACCTGCGATCAAAGACGGAACATTTGATGCCAACGTAGGCTGTAGGACAAAATCAAATGACTGTGTGCCTGATAAGAAACCCGAAAAAAAACACTCAGCTGACATTGCCCCGTGAAAATTAAACCATTCCGTTCATTTTAAGAAAAGTTGTATAGTGCCTAATTAGACTCTCATGACATTAACTATGATGGTGGCAATTTAATTCAGTCGGTAGAGCATCCGACTTGGAACCACAGGGTCCCGGGTTTCATATTGGCTCTCGCTAACGTGGTAACTACATTTCACTTAGCGCTAATATCCTTGGGAAAGGTATGAATCCTACTCTCCTTCCAGCTATGGGTAGGGCAGACTGGACTCTTTAACCTTGGTTCGGCAACCGGTCTAGGAGAAGGAAAACTCTGAATTCAAGCCTGTTGAACTCTGCTTAAGAAACTGACCTTGTGTCACATCCTGCTCGTGCGGAGGGGTTGGTAAATATATAATATTGGCTCTCGCTAACTCAGCGCATGAGTAGCAGAGCTAGCTCTGTGTAGTAAAATTAAGAACCCATGGTAGGTGTGGAGCTCCATCTCAGATGCAAAGACATTCTCCCTGGCCTTGTGCTGATGAAAAAGGGGATAGACTGTCCGGCTTATACCGACAATAGGACACTCCATCGACTTTACTTACCATTATTATTATTGCGAGGTTTTCACACCTGCCGTAGCCGGTGGTTCACTGGAGGCTGAGTAACAGCAAGTCTGCGTATGTCTCCATGACTCTTCTGAGTATTCTAGCTGATCTTAACAGTGATGTAGTTTGAATGGTCTTGATTCTTCCTCTGATTTTCAATTCACCCAAATTATTCCAGAGCTTTGGAGACCGTTTCAAGGGCACCAATTAGAATTGCTACAATCTTCAATTTCATGTTCCACAGTTTCCTCAGTTCTCTGGCAAGGTCCAAGTATTTGTCTATCTTTTCGTAATTATTATTATTATCATCCTTTTCACTCCTTTTGAGTTTTTCACATCAGCGTTAGCTGATGGTATTTCATTGGAGTATAAGTGACAACAAGTCTCCTCGGGTCTCCTTGACTCTTCTGAGCATTCTAGCCGATGACAGTAATGCAGTAGTCTGGATGGTCTTATATTCTTTCTCTGATTTCCAGGTCCTCCAGTCTTTTTTCCAAGTTTTTTTTTAACCGTTCCAAATTATTTCACTCCATTCGAGTTTTTCACACCTGCCGTAGTCGGTGGTTCACTGGAGGCTGAGTGACAGCAAGTCTCCTCAGGTCTCCAGGACTCTTCTGAGTATTCCAGCCGATCTCAATAATGCTGTAGTCTGGATGGTCTCGATACTTCCTTTGATTTCCAATTTATCCAGGCTCTTTTCCAACCCCTGGGGATTGTTCCAAGGGCCCCAATTACAATTGGCACGACCTTCACCATCATTTTCCATAGTTTTTTTGGTTTTTTTTCAGTTCTCTGGCAAGGTCCAAATATTTGCCGATCTTGCCGGGACGGCAAAATCCACGAGATGACAAGTCTTCTTCTTCTTGTCTATCAAGATTAGGTCCGGTCTCCTGGCTGGGATTAGGTGATCCGTCTGTACCTCAAAGTCCCAGATAATTTTGTGCGTCTCGTTCTCCAGGACAGATTCAGGCTTGTGCATATACCATTTAGTTGAATGGTAAAAATTGAATTTCTTGCACAGCTCCCAGTGAATCACCTTTCCCACCCAGTCGTGTCTATTATTGTACTATCTTTGTACGAGTTTACTGAATTCGCTTATTATGTGATTCATAGTTTCGTCTCTTTCCACACACATTCTACATTTGCTATTCTGCTTTGTCTTATCTATTTTTGATTTTATATAATTTGTCCTTATAGCATTACCTTTGCTGCAATTATAAGAGATTCTGTTTCTCGCTTGAGGTTTCCTCTTCTTAGCCATGTCCATATCTTCTGATGTGCGATCTCCCCTGTGTTTCGCTTGAAGTGTCCATGTAGTTGTTTTTCTTCTCATTTCTGCTTCCTTGTTTTTGTTATCTTTGTTCTCGTCCATATATTGCAATTGTTTTTTTCTGGCTGCTGTTATTAGTCTCTCTTTGCTCTCGAGTGCTCGAATTGTCGAATCTACACAGTCTTCAATGCTGGCGAGACTTCTTCCTCCTTCTTTTCTTGATACATATAGTCTGTCCGTGTCATCTCTCGGGTGCAATGCCTTGTGTATAGTCATAAGCTTCCTTGTCCTTTGGTCTATCTGTCGGAGCTCCTCTCTTGTCCATTTTAAGAATGGTCGAGTGTATCTTACAAGAGGAACAGCCCAGGTGTTTATGCCCTTGATGAGATTTCTATTGCAGAGTTTAGTTTCTAGAAGCTTTCTCGTTCTTCTAAGATACTCCTTCCTTACTCTTTCTTTCATCTCTCCTTGTTTGATGGTGTCCACCTCCAGTACTCCCAAGTACTTATAATTTTCCTTTCCTCCCAGTGTCCTTATTTCTTCTTTATTCGGTAATTCTATCCCTTCCATTATTTCTTTTTTCCCCTCTTTTTATAACTATCATTGCACACTTGTCTATGCCGAATTCCACCCCTCTTTCCTGGCTGTATATTCTAATTGTTTGTACAAGTGTTTCTAACTTTTTTCATATTTTGCAGAAACTTTGATGTCATCCATGTACATAAGGTGATTTATTTTTTCCTCTGATTTGGTAAATTTGGAACCGCCTTTACATTTTCTAAGTGTATGGTTAAGAGACATCATTGCTATAACAAATAATAATGGGGATATGGAGTCTCCTTGGAAAATGCCTCTTTGTATTTTCACCTCTGCTAAGGTCTGTCCTCCAGCTGTTAATTCAACTTTCCAATTTTTCATGGCATTAGTGATACATTTTATTACATTATCCGATATTTTGTAAATCTTCAAGCATTCAAGGATCCATGTTTGTGGAATCATGTCATATGCCTTTCTGTAATCAATCCATGCCATCGCTAGATTTTTCTGCTTCACTTTGGCCTCTTTAAGAATGTGTTGATCTATAAAGAGCAGATCATTTGTTCCTTTTGTTCCCTTACGGCATCCTTTTTGTTCTTCTGGAAATAATCCACGGCAATGAAGCGTGTAGTAGATTTCTTCTTTTATTTGTGTGGTTAAGATTTTCCACATTATAGGTAGGCACGTTATTGGTCTATAGTTGCTGGCGATGGTTCCTTTTTGGGGTCTTTCTGGATCAGGGTAGTTTTCTGGTATGTTTGCTTCTTCTAGACATTTGAATGGATGGTAATTTTTAAAACCAGTATCCATGTATTCCATCATGGCCCCGTGTTTTCCAGTTTGGTAATTTCTTTAGTGTTGCTCTTAGTGTTTCCAAATGAATTTTTGCTTCGGGTCCTTCTTCGAGTACTTGCAGTTCCTTTTTCATTTTACTTATCCATTCTGCTTTCCTGTTGTGTTTTTTCTTTTCACATATTTTGCTCCAGAAGTTTTATGTTTCCTTTGCATTTGGATATTCCTTTGTCTTAATGATTTGTTCACAGACTTGTTGGTAGAATTTCTTTTCATTAATTTGGAAAGTCCTATCCTGCTTGTATTGTTTAACTCTGTCTCGGTATCTTTTGAGTCTACCTTCCTTAGCTAGTATTTTTTGGTTTATTTCTTCCTGTTGTATTTTTACACATGTCTGTTGTCTTTTTTCTGTCATTGCATTTATTCGTATGTTTTCTTTTGCTGTTGCCTTTGCTTTTTGTCGCAATCTCTTAATTTCTCTTTCTAATCGCATTTCCCATCCAGTTTTAGTATTTGTGTTTCTGTTTGTTTTGCGGGTTGGCATACCAATTTTTTCGTTTACTCGTTTTGCTCCTGCATAAATTAAGTCGTTTAATTCGGTAATATTGTTTGTTGGAATTTTTTGTAATATTTCATTAACCTTTTCGGTCTCTCTTTTTACTTTTTTCCAGTCCTGGTTTCTAAGGGATGGCAATGTATCCTTCGGTTTTGCCATGATTTGCTTTATTAGTTCTATTTCATGTCTCTCATCTTGTGTTAGTGTTGCAATATGATCAGTGCGGTTTTGATTGTGGTATTTCTTCTAGTTCTGAGGATACTTCTTGGGTATCTTCCTCCCTACTTACCTGCCCACTAATTTCAATAATCTCGAGATCAGAAAACCAACGTTTCTTTAGAATCAGGCTTGGTCAGCAAGTCTTTGGCTTGTTGTATTACATTTTTTATTTTGCTTCCAAATTTCTATCATCCTCTTCCTCTACCCTATCTCCTTTGGGTTGCTTTGAAAATAACAGTGAAGAACATTAATGTTGTCTTCTCTCGTCCATTTCTTCCTCTGATGTGTCAGAGAAGAATTGTTTTTTTTCTTCCGTTGGGGAACTGACCGGAATTTTTGAGGGGCCAGCATTACCAGGATATCGATTGGGTTCCCCATGTTGGTCATTAGGGGAATTCCAGTCGTTCCTGATCTGGCGTCGATCAGATGATTTGTTTTCATCTTCGTCAATGTCGCTGAAATTTGACCCCCGTGTTGGCTATCAGGGCCAGTACTGCTACAAGATACTACATCTTGTGGCAGTACTGGGTCCAGGGATTATTTATAATCTGTGCTCCTGTCACAGACATGACCATATGTTTTTCAAATGAAAAACGATTGCGGGTCATACACAAAAAAAACTTTGCCTTTAAACTCCTTAAGTTTTAACTTAGTTAAAGTCTACAATACATCGCCGCATAAGCTTTAAATCGTTAAGATTTTCTGTTCTATATATAAATTTTATTATCATTATTATTTCCATCTATTGTAGTAGGTATTTATCAAAGCCATTTGTTAGGGTAGGATGTGACACAAGATCGCAAGTATAGCGAATCTAGCGAGTATGAAACTCGCGATTCAGTAGTAATATATCTGTGAGACAGGACACCCTTTTACCTATTGTTCTATGTTTCAATCTATCTATTTTTTCTTTAAGAAATCCGAACCATCGACGATCTCAGCGTCTTGCTCTGTTTCTAACTGATTTCATTGGCTGTCACAATGCAGCACTTTGTATCATTTTCCCTTTTTTTTATTCCTTTCTTGTTTGTTATTCTTTAAATCAGCTCTCCTCTTTTTGACAGAATTTGGTCTGTTGAGTGAGCCACTTTCTGGCTGACATCAAAGGCCTAATCGAATCATTCCGGAAAGCTAATAAATGTGATAATTGAATTAAAGCTTCCTTAAATTATCATTTAAACAAAATATATTATGAAACAAGTTTCGATTAATTTCACTTAATGAAATTAAAATTTGCAGCAATTTACAATCAATTCACCCTGTACATACCGGTTCCCCCTGTTAATTTCAGCAGAAATATGCCATTTAAGAACTTAGACGGGTGACCAACCGAAACTACGTCACTGCTTACGTCACAATGCATTCAGGAATTGCGTAAATTTATCAATGAGTATTTAATTTATAGTCAAAATCATTAATATATAAAGTAAATCTTATTAATAAAGATGCCTCTATGAAAACTTGCTTCAAAAGTGCTCATGTTATTAGTGCTTTTAAATGTGTCTTATATATCACAAAGAAATAAAAGTTTACATAATATATGGTTTTCTTACTTTCCATACATGTTCTTCAGACAAGCTGCAATATATTCATGACCGTCTTGTTGCAATAAGTACTAGTTTTTTTCTTTTCTTTTTCTTTTCTTCTTTTTTTTTTTTTTTTTTTTTCTTTTTTAGTTTAATCCTCTAATTTGTCGCAGTGTTTTTTTTCTTTCTTAAGTAAAAACATTTGCAAAAATACTTTTAAGAATCATTTATACCGGAGGTTCTAAAACTTTTAAGTCCTTAGACCCTACAAAAATTTGATTGACCTATCATGGATCCCCTCCTTATATACCCCAGGCCACCTTGCAGTTGTTTTATTGCAAGCAATTATTTCATTAATGAATTCTGAACAAACGTTTATGTAGAACTGTTAATTGTAAAATAACCATAAAATAAACAGTAAAGTAAGCATAACATGTTAAAAAGAGCTGCAAATATTTAATACTAACTTAATAACTTACCAAGGAAGCACATTTCCTAATGTGATGGGTGATGCTGATGATTTTTGATAAATTCATGAATATTGGGCTTAAACGTTTGAAAATATATCAACATGAGCATGTTCTCCAGGATTCTTGTGGAATTAATTACTTCTAATTACTTAAAAGGCTTTGTAGTATCCATAGACCCCTTGTAGACCACCGAATACTTACAGACCACTTGAGTTGTTGCATAGACCCCAGGATGTTTATATAGACCACTTTGAGAGACCCCGAACCACACAAAAATGGAAGATATAATTGCACAATCAACGCAATTATTTAAGCTTTATACATAAAATAATCCTATAGGGTTGACAAGTCCTTAAAATCAATTTAAAAAACGGAAGTAGAACTCTTTCCTCTTCCCCATGCCCTTGATTTTCGTCTTTCTTTTGGAAGTCCGTCGCAGACGACAATGTCGTCACTCAATATCTTTATTTGTGGACCCTATGGTGGCTCATTAGTCAAATTCTAGATTTGCAGCTGCGGTGACACACATTGCAGGGGAAATTCCCATCTACATTTGGTTGTTCATGACGATGAAGACGTCGCCGCTATTTCGAGAAATAGACGCACATGTTTATTACACAAGCTGCAAAATTCTAATGGATATAGTGTTACAGAAATGCTAGTTTATTTTCTTTCTTTCTTTTTTTTTCTTTTTTTCTTTCTTCCTTTCTTTAGTTTAATCCTCTGGTTTGTTGCAATGGCTACATTTACTGACAGGTTTTCTTGTTTTTGTTTAATATGATCTGAACTGGTCTATATAATACCATCTATTAAATTTAACGTTGAAAAAAAAAACAGTTGTACATCTGAACGAGCAATTTTTTGTTTTTTGTTTTGCTTTTTCCCGCTAGGAATTTGGTTATTGTTTTATCAATTCAACTTTATTGAATTCGAAATCCAATAAGTCAGATCGGAGATATCTTCATTGGAAGGAAATCAATTTAAGATTTTATAATGCAATCGATTTTGGCGATAAGACTCGAAGAATTCTCTCTCTAACAGCACCGATAAATATTGGTATCCATGTCTGCAGATTCAGTTCGTAATAAACACATTGAGTTGTAAAAAGACGTGATGACTCCGCCCACAAGAGAACAATAGTTTAGAAACTGGTCTCGATCCTCACTCTGCGCATGTCTGTTATGCTTTTGGCGGGGAAAACAATTGGAAAATATCTACATATAAATATCTATATATTAATATATATATATATATAATTAATGTTACATTCAGCTAGCAGACTATTTCGAGAGTAAAGTATTCATTTGCCCACATCTACTATTGCGAAAGTAAAGTGGTTGATTATTATAAGTTGATCTACTGGTGTCATATTGAGAGTATAAAGAAGTAAAGTCGTCGAGGCGGCCTAATGTCGGTATCAGCCAATCAGCGATGGAGTCTATCCCCTTTTCACTAGCGCTAGACCAAGGAGATTGTTTTTGCGTCTGAGGTGGAGCGCCACACCTACCATCAGCTCCTTACTTTACCGCACAGATCACTGTGATACTCATACGCTGAGTTGGCGAACTAGGAACCTTGTGATTTCTAGCCGAACGCTCTACCGACTGAGCACTGGTACAGACTACACAGCTGATCTAGCGCTTCTTGCAAATACTGCTTAAGCCGAAGCTCTGTTGAATAGCCTGGGTCAGGCAGCAAGAGGCATTGGTCTATACGTGATTACTTGTGTTTTAATCAACATTGTGTCATCTTCCCATTAAATCGCAAGCCTCTGAAATCAGTTTATATATCTGGGTAACAATATCTCATCTGCTAAAAGCAGTCAATATATGTATAGGTAAATCATAGATTTCTCTCCGCAGAATCTCCCCATGATAATCTGATTTCTCTGATAAAATAAAACGGGAATTCTTCGAAACTGTAGCCGTGTCAGTATTACTGCATGGTTTCACCTCTTGCAACGTATCGCATGGAATAAAACTTTATGTGAAATACACAAGGATATTGCGCACTTTTTTAAACAAATTCTAGAAGTAGAAATCTACGAAATCATTTCAATGGAAAATGTTGTCATTAAATTTGATTTTTACCCCAAAATGAATTTTAAAGGTTAAACTTCTTTTTGTAAACACCGACTTCATCTTTTCCTTCGTCGTCGTCGAAATCCTCTAGCAGCAACACTCGTTTCTGCTCTCCCCGCCACTGGGTGCCTCCCTCCATTTATCCATAGGCCTGCCTCCATCATCCCGACGTCCATGCTTCACACACGGGATTCTCAACTTAATCCTAGTTGCCGGAATGCCCGCAGCTATCATCCGGGCATCTGGCGCCCACAGACAGGAAAGTGCCGCGCCAAAGTGTCGCCTTTTCACATTGTGAAGGACGCGGGTTCGATCCTAGGTCAGCCTAGCCCGCTTCCTTCGAGAATACGGCAAGTTCTCATGTCCACCACTCAACTCGTGTTCTCTGTCACAAAAGTATTAGGAACACTTGAAACCATATAACTATATGGTAAATACATCTGTTTAAAACTTATTAGTATTAGATAAGAACATTTGACCATTTATATATATATATATATATATTATAAAATGGGTACAAGAGATGACCTACTCGAGTTTCACCATAAGGATCTTCAGGGTTAAATCCACTGAATTAATCGAGATACTCATTAATTGCAGTCGATTAAACGAAAACCAGCGTTCCTCGTAACGAACACTTTAATGCAATGAACACACACGTGTAATCGACTGCAATTAATCGGTCTCGATTAATTCAGTGGATTTAACCCTGAAGATCCTTATGGTGAAACTCAAGTTGGTTATCTCTTGTACCCATTTTATAATAAATTTGCTCTACTTAGTATTGAGCACTTTGCATTTGTTATATCGCTGACTTACCCCCCTGAATTCCACACTTACTAACCATCGTGACCAAATTCACCGGTAAGTCACCTTTTCCTTATATATATATATATATATATATATATATATATATATATATATATATGAATCGATTTAATCACTTTAAAAATCATTAGTATTAGAGTGGAAAACTTGAAATTATATAATTATGGGACAAAAGTAGAACCGTTAAAAAATGATTAGTGTTAGATAGGAACACTTTAAATCCATATAAACATTGGGCAAATAGATATGTTTAAAAATGATTATTATTAGATAGGAACACTTGAATCCATATGACTATCGGAAAAATAAATTCTTTTAGAAAGTATTAGTATTAGATAGATCACTTTAAAATTTATTAATATCAGATAGGAATAACTATTGATCAATCTGTTTAGAATTTACTAGTATTAGATAGGAACACTTGAAAACATATAACTATGGGAAAAATAGATCTGCTTAAAAAGTTATTTGGATTTGTTAGGACCGTGTGCAAAATAACTCCTAAGGAACAATTACGCAGAAAATGTAAATATAAACGTATAATTAATGCGATTCCCTAACCTCAAAACATAAAATAACTCTAGATGAGTTGATATGCCGTTAAAATCAATCAACAAGTCTACATTATGTGACAAGTGTATAAAGTAGGCAAGGCAAAATTTCAGTATGACAGCTCCTCCCTTTTTCTGTAGACTTTTATTTAAAAAGATCAAAATTGAAAATGTCACTTTATTTTTTTGTTTCCTTAAAATCAAACCCTAAATGTGTACATAATGGCGGAGAGAGCCTTGAATGTAACCTGACATGTAAATTAGCACGGAAATGTTTTTAGTAAGAATTACGTGTTAGATGAGAATGGAAAAGTTTAAGGATGAATCATCATAGCCCACATGGCATTATTTCTATTAGACGAACCGTTAGACGTGGCGAAGGGGAGAGAGGAGGAGTGGGAGATGAGAATGTGGTGGAGCCTGAAACGATGTGTTGAAAGAGCCGGACGTGCTCTCGGCTGTTATGACTGGGGGAAAATAAGAATCTCATGAGAAAAAGAAATGGGTTTGTGTCATTACTATAAACTCTAAATGGCACAAGGCAAGATGTCCCCCAGCACCTAGTTAGTTTCTAGACTGCAAACATCCAGGAATTGTCAGCCAACGGAACATCAACTCAGCAACAAAGATACGAGCCTCTCCAATATAGAACCGGTCCAGAGATAAGAATACACTTATTTGTACTATCAACACATGATCGCACAATTCCGAAATGAAAGCCATAAGGTAATAAAGGTTGACAAGTCATCTCTCCATTCTGACAATGAGAGCGTATCGAAACAAATATACATATGAGAACATTCTTTACAATTCTTAATTATGACAATGGAATAAATCACGTATAAGAGAGCACGTTTTCAAGAGTGTGTGTGTGAGAGAGAGAGAGAGAGAGAGAGAGAGAGAGAGAGAGAGAGAGAGAGAGAGAGAGATGAATAGAGAAATGCTCCATTTTGACAGAGATTTTGTTTAATAAACTTCTCCCCTTTCAACGATAATAAATCAAATCATTTTTACATGTGATTTTTTGTAATTAACCCCTACATAATACAGCAAATATTAAGTTAATGTTCGTTCATTTTTTTCAACTTTAATTGAATCTTAATGCATGGGGGAGGAGTTAAAACAAGTTGTATTTTTACCATACCTCGTATAAAAAATTGATCTAATTCGGTGTTGATTAGAATGAAATTGAGATTTGAGCCCTACATACTGAGCCGCCATGATATAAAAATAAAGTGTAATACTATTCGTTTTTGTAGCCGGAAGAAAAATTAAAATTTTCTGTATCAAAATTTACCCGCCCCCCACACACACTCGAGATCTGGTCGAGAATATTATCCAGTCTAGTGACTATATTCAGAGATTTAATCTACTTCTTTTCGAATATGTTGATAAACAAGAGGTGCAGAGAAAGAAAGAAAGAAAGAAAGAAGAAAAAGAAAGAAAGAAAGAATAAAAAAAGTAATGAGTAAAATGGTGAAAATGACGTGTGACAAAATTTCTTCAAGGTAAAAAACAAATGTATGCATTTCAACTAGCACGTTTCGTTTTGTTTTTTTTTTTTGGGGGGTTGTTTTTGTTTTTTTTTGTTTTTGTTGTTTTGTTTTTTTACTTGTTTTCCTTTCCCGGTGTAAATTTCGTTATTGTTTTATCAATTTCAACTTTATTGAATTTGAAATCCAATAAGTCAGATCGGAGATATCTTCATGGGAGGAAAATCAATTCAAGGTTTTATAATGTAATCGATTTTGGCGATAAGACTCGAAGAATTCTCTCTCTAACGGTCGGATAAAAATTGGTTGTCATGATTACAATTTTCATACACGTCAGCACGTTTAGTGTTCTAATAAAGAGACTCGTGCGTACAGACACGTGATAAGTTTGACTACGATTGAACAAAGACTTAAAATTTGTCTCATAGAATATTGTTACGTAATAGTGGTGATGTGGAGTCATGGGAGTAACATGATATGTAACATTTTAGTTTTTTGCACGATTCCCAATAGATTACCTTATATGTCCCAGGAAGGGATATATTAGTAGAAGTAGCAGAGTGGTGGGGCCACGGTAACAACGTGGTACAATCGAGCAGGTAAGTAGTAATACTGGTGCGACGTCGTCGTCGACATCGTAGTAGTAGTATAGTAGTAGTAGTAGTAGTAGTAGTAGTAAGATTTGTACCTCTATATTGATCGGTATTTATGACTGACATCAGCCAATCATATTACTGTGAGGGAGGACCCAGGTGTATGCATATCCATTACACCATTACCTTTCCTACCTGTCATGCCTACTCTTATATTACTTTTGAGTCAGTTTGCTGCATTATTAATAATTTTGACTTATCCTACTAATAGGATAGCAACCAGGGACCGAAAATCTCTGATCGACTGATTCTGGGTTCGAGGCTGACGTCACAATATCGCCACGTGAGAATACATCACGGCAATGAAACTATATAATTAGTGACATTATATATTTGAACTTTAGATTAGAAACGGAATTGAAACAAGTTTATATTGCATAAACGTCTCTACGGTCATTTGGTATTATAAGCTTAGGCCGTAATTAAATACAACTGTATGGTCGGTTAAATCTGGATAATCTGTCTGAAGAATGTTAATACGTGGGAGTGATGAAATCGTATGTTATCTAATACATATATAAAGGTCAGTTGGTGTGTATGTATGTCCGGGTGAAACTGCGAAAATGAAACAATTAATAACAAAGTAAATATATATACACTTTAATTATCACCGGTTCCAGTTTTTTGTGCAAAAATTATGAAGATTTGATTTATATTCATAAAGATAATTAAAAAAGAAAATTTAAATGATAACAGCATGGATTTTTTTCAATTAATATTTTAGATAGTGGACATTAACATTTCTTTTCAGAGTAGCTTGATCTATGCAAGGTCTATTTTTTACATAGGGATTTAAATGGGGAATCCCATGAGGATTCAACTCACGATCCAGTAATAATGGATCTGTGCGACTAACTTAAAAATCCCCCTCTACAGGCGACGCCGGGTAGCCGCTGCTAGTACATATATAAAGGGCAGGCGGTGTGTATGTATGTCCAGATGAAACTACGAAAATAAAACAATTAATGATAAAGGAAATATATACACACATTAATTATAACCGGTTCCAGATTTTTGTACAAAATTATGAAGATTTGATTTATTCTTGAAAATAATTTAAAAATCAAAATATACATAAAAATAGCATTCAAATTCTACTTAAAAATATAAACAAATATAAATAAATCAATACACTCGTTTTTTTTGCACCCTCATCAACCCAGTCAACACTGGGAAGCCGCTTCTAGTCCCACATATAGGAAATAATCCAATAGAAGATAATATAGAAAAGTGTTGGCTTCTTAGTAAGGCAGATAACTTTTCAACATTATTCTTAGTGGGTGTATTGTAACATTGCAAAAAAATTATACCGGATGCGACTTGATAAATTATCAAAAAAGCCAGCATCCAGATTCTGGTTTGTGCCTATAACTATTTTGTCACGGGGTCTGTTACGTTTTTGGTGGCCATCCTTTAGGCTTCACGCAAGAGCGCTGTCCAGAAGAGATCCTTTGTCTTAAGCAGAGAGCGTCCCTTCGTGAAGAATCCTTTGGTTGTTCCTTGGTGTTCCTCAGTCTTACAGGTCCTTCGGGAATGATTGCAAATGGACGTCTGTCAATATCAGCTTATTAAGTAGTTAACCAGCCATGTATTCCGGCTATTGATTGGCTGAGGTTTAAACCACGTGACCTTACTTAGTCTATAAATTTAAGTGGTGTATTGCAGCACACCTTATATACAAAATATTCTAACACAATGACAATAGTTATTTTCATTAGAAATGAACACGGTGACGAGACTCCAAATCCTGGACGAGACCATTTGCATTTCCCATTGCGCAAATACTCTTGGGAAAGGTGTGCATTCAAATATTCTCCAGCTATGAGTAAATAGTAGAGCGTACTTTAACCTTGGTTCGGCAACCAACCTTGAAGATGGATAACTTTGAATACAAACAATCTTCACTTAAAGATTGACGTTGTTCAATGAACAACAATGTTCATATCCTGCCATACCCCGGCACAGGGGTGAACTTAGGAGTCATGTTAACGAACGGGTATTACACATTTTCCTTTTTTTTCATCCGCTTAAAAATTGACCTTGTTCGTACGAAGGGGTTTGTAAATACATATACTCGTGTATATACGGAATTTGTGACTTCATGCGCGTGGGTATATATGCGCTTAGGAGGCGCGTAGTGTAATGGTTAGAGTCATAGAAAATAAAATCGTCGATCTGAGTTCAAAGCCTGGACGATGCTGTTTGCATTTCACATAGCGCTAATACTCTTAGGAAATGTATGCATCCAACTACTCCCCTCTCTCAGCTATAAGAAAATAGTAGGGCAGACTGGACTCTTTAACCATGGCAAGGTAACCAGTTTAGCACAAGGAAATCTCCGAATTCAAACCTTTTTAACACCGCTTAAGAAATTTACCTTGTGTCACACCCTGTTTGTGCGGAGGAGTTAGTAAGTATCTATATGTGTTGGAGCTTTTTATTATATGAGTACAACACACGCGAATGTGTGTAGCTTGGTAATTATTGAAAAAGGCTACTTTATTTTGTGATCGAAACATTAAGTGCTTGAAGCGTCGAATAACGACCCTATCTGGAGAGACGATTGTATTACGATGGAATTTCAAACAGTCTTGGACATTAAGCCGATTATCGATCCAATCTGATTTATTGGCTTCCAAATTCGATTAACTTAAACTTATCAAGAAAAAAAGCATCCTACCTCTAAAAAAAGTGCCATTGTCTGCCCACTGCTACTGCTGGTAATATGATTGGCTTATTTGGGCAAATCAGAATGTCTCTACGGTTTTCCTTCTGAGAAACACCTGCTCATGTTACAAACTTAAGTTTGGCATGGTAAATACGTCTTCTTAATTTCTCATTGGTTACTTCGAAAAGAGACTGTGCCACGTCAAATTACGTATAGAATTTCCTTTTCAAAGCAATAATACTTTTAACATAAAGAATTGTTGATATATAAACATTTACGTCTATAAAAAAAACGCACTTAGCAAATTGGTCTCACTCCATCGAGGATTTTACATTTCCTGAAAGAAATAGGATTGTACTCATAAATATGAGCAATTGAAAAATATTAAAAATCTATTTATTTGTTTTCTACCAAAATATCGCTACCAATCCAAAACTTAGTCGGCATTAGATAACCCACCGAGGTTGAAGATGCCGCAAAACAAAACAAACAAACAAACCAAATAGATTAATGGGAATTACCATCATTTTTATCTATGTTAGATTTTCTACACACACACACACACACACACACACACACACACACATACATGAGCGTACAGGCGCACGAATACATTGCAATAGTGCTGGATGGTTTGTAAAAAAATAAATCAGATCAGTCCAACCCGAGACAGCACCAGTCCTTCGTTTGAATATACATGCATTTACCCAACCCCTTCTGTTACGAGCAGGATGCGACACATTGTCCAGTTTTAAATGGAGCACAACTGGTTTGATTTTTTTAATATCGATAGTGCTTTTATAATTCGTTTGATGGTTGGTTTTAAGGCTATCCCACAATGCAAGTGTAAAGAAAAATGAGGTAACTATGATCTTGTTTGTTTACCTTTTATTTATTCTTATTTCGAGATAAAGATCTTTTCGTCAGAAGATTTCTGAAAGTTTTGAGCTTTTGCTAGGAATTGTCCATTCTCTTTTGTGTCTTATATCTTCCAATTTCTCTGCGTGTGTATATGTTTATGTGTGTTTGTGTGTATGTGTCTGTCCAACAATGTCTTATTATCATTCCAGATTTGGCCTATCCTTTTTTATCTTATTATTAAGCAGTAGTTTGTTTGTGTGTGTATGTGTGTGTGTGTGTGTGTGTGTGTCCTCCAGGCACATCTGATTTTTTATTACTTTCACCTGCTAACTTGGTTTGTAAAAGGTTTTGTGTGTGTGCGTGTGTGTTCTTCAGACTCAGCTGATTTTTTTAATACTGTATATATATAATATATATATATATATATATATATATATATATATATATATATATATATATATATATATCATTTTATTTGTTTGCTATGTATATGCGTATTTGCCAGCTATGTGTTTTTGTGTGTATGGGTGTGTTGGAATTAAAAATGTTAGAGGAAAGTAAATTTTAATTTTTAATATTATTTCTTATTATTATTTCATATTATTGTCCGCGTTTGATTTTCTAAATACACCCGCATGGCAAGGGTGGTATATGAAAAAATTGATCAGGCCAGTTTCAGAACACCCCCCTACCACCTGTTCCTCGTTTAAAGGATATATATCTACTCAAAGCCCTCCGTCACGAATCGGATGGGTACAACTGGTTTGTATTCAGTTTTCTTTCTCCTAAACAGCTTGCCATAGCAATATTATCTTATTGGGAGGGAAAATAGTAGGATTCATTCCTTGCACTAGGGTAATACCTTTATATGAAATGCAAACAGCATCGTCCAGGATTTGAACGAGACACTAAGAGGATAAGATTGACGCCAATCAGCACACCGCTTTTAAAGTGGTAAGGGGTAAATTTATTACCAGCGGTGCCCCAAACGCAGAAGACTGAAGTAAGTGATCTATTTTGCCATTGACCCATTGGAGGTTCGTTTCCTAATGGATCCACAAATTTCACCAACGCCAGGGTTGTAAAAATAGCCCCCTCCACACACATACACACACATTCACACACACACACACACACACACACACATAGAAAGACATTTTGAAATATATTAGCAATCTTTTTCCTCACTAGAGTAATCAGAAATTTATATATATATATATAATATAATATAATATAATATTGAATGAATGAATGTAAAATGTATTAGCATAGGAAGGTGCTCAATGCTAAAATAGCAAAGCAGTTTTAAAATCAAAGATTAAATATTATAGTGGTAAAATTCCGTAAGTGCAGTTTCATGCATAACCGTCTTGCATAATATGCATGAAACTGCAGTTACGGAATATTGACACCATAATATTTAATCTCTGATTTTAAAGCTGCTCTGTTATTTTAGCATTGATCACCTTCATAATAATACTTTTCATATTAATTCATCATTATATTATATTATATTATATTATTTATACTATATATATATATATATATATATATATATATATATTATATGTGTGTGTGTGTGTGTGTGTGGTGTGTGTGTGTGTGTGTGTGTGAATCTAAGAAGTACACAGGAGTGTAACCGAATTAGATGAGAAATATGCCCGTTGATTACTATACTGGTTCCTCCTCGTGGCTATACGATTTAATAGTTTGGATTCAATTGGCATCGACCCGATTAGACGTTGCACTGCAGACGGGTATAGCTATTGCCTGAATTGTCACAACCTACAACCCCGGAAAAACATTATAGAATTAACACATACAGAAGATGTTCATTTCGGTGTTTGATTTAGCAGCAAATATAGTAGCAATGTCGTCAGGAATGTCGGTATCAGTTAGACAGCGAGGGAGTCTATCCCCTTTTCACTAGCACTAGACCAAGGAGATTATTTTAGCATATGAGATGGAGCGCCACACCTACCATCAGCTCATCAGTTTACCGCACAGATCCCTGTGCTAATCATACGCCGAGTTGGCGAGGGCCGGTATCGAACTAAGAACCTATTCCTAGCCGAACACTCTACCGACTAAGAATATAAGACGTAAACATTTTATTTATTCCTTTAATAGGTGAGCATTTTGGTGTCATAAAACATTCCTTAAACAAACTAGATTAAATTATTTAGATTACTTTTTCCGTATCGAGGAAAATCTTATGGAATAACCCAGTGTTGGGGAAAAACTACTGTTCTTCAACAAGGATGGTTTGGCATTAAATAACCGACAAGATTAGTATGCCATTAAGCAAAGAAAACAAACTCCTCTTTTTATATCTATCTGAGTCTGTCCCTACCTTATCTATCTCTTCCTAGATATCTATCGGTACCATTATAGTATGTGGCCTACTTTTTTAATGTGGCCTACGAAATCATGTCTCTCTTATAGCATATGGCCTACCATAAAAAAGCATATTATAAGGTTATAATAATAACTGCTAACCTTAACCCTAACACTAACTCTAACCCTAACCCTAATCTTAACCCTGCTTCAGAATTTTAGAATATTTTAGAATTAACTAGATCTCTGATTCATGTAAATTACGGATAAATTATTTTTTAATTATTCTTAATTACTATATACAGCTTATGAGTGAATTGCATTTCTTGAAATTGAATGTACGTGAAAAGTAATTAATTTCAATAAATTGCCTACTACTTATTACTATAAATATACTTTTACTGAGGTAGGACACATCCAAACCGGGTAGACCACATACTATAACAGAATCAAAAAGGTAGGCCACATACTATAACGGCACCTAGCTATCAGTCTCTTCTGAGCTATCTCTGGTACTATCCAACTCATAGGAAGGGGGTAAAGAATGTTATACAATTCTCAAGGGTGATAGTCCGAAAGTGAATGTCATAGCGCGACCCGAGTTTTAACATACTTGCTACGATATCGCAGATCAGTTACTAAGCCATGGGGGACTCCACACGCTTTATTAAACTCTTCGCCTACTTTAAGTTGCTCACATTGGCTCTCCCACAACCCAAACAAAGTACAAAAACTGATGGTTTGTTCAATGTAATTGAACAGAAAGACTTAGCTTACAATAATAATAGGACTTTATTTGAATCGAATGAGATTTTAAGTGAACTGATAGCAAACCTCATACACGTAAAAAGAATACCAATAAAAATCAGTACAGCCGTGGCCGAAATTTGGTGAGAGTTAAATGCGATAGTCTTGTACTCGACAAATTTATGCCGATTAGCTACCTATATTAAATCTAATCTGTGTTATTTATTTATTCATTTATACGAGTTTTAAGATGGTCATGGAAGTTCAGAAAATACTTTGTGTTAAGATATTTCCTCTTGACATGCCGTATAATCCAACCAACCAAACAAACAACCAGCGAGCCAACCAATATCTCGTAAACAATTACAGCAAAAATATATGCGTAGTTATGTTATATAACATTTATGAAAATTGAATAGTGTCTAGCAATACAAAACAAATACAGGGACACAAAAACTAAATAGTAATAATAAAACTTAACAAATTTAACCTTTGCTAAATGAATGCGACAGAATATTAAGACGGTAGACTCCATATCATGTTGAGCGGCGACTTCGTAGTAAACGGGTTTGAACTCCATTCACGCTTTTACGTTCACTTTCGTAATAATGCCATTGGGAAAGGTATGAACTGCTTCATCCTCCCTATCAATGGATTTTCAACGTATGGGATGCACCGGTATAATAGTCTTGTAGTCGAGTAATTTAAGCCGAGTAAATAACAATTTAAAACCTAATCTTCATTTTTTGTTTTTAGATACCAGTTTATTTTATTTTTATTCTCGCAGGTTTTTAAACACTTTCCCTACGGCTCAATCTTTTAGACTTGCAAGGAAGAGTCTTAAGATCAAATGCTGATAGTCGTAATGACAATTCTTCTTTAGGCGGGAAGAGGCCATAATGAGGTTGATGACAACTTTGATAATAATCGAGGGGGGTGAAGGGGCGCTATGTATTTTATGATTTGGATGAAACAAGGAGAAATGAAAATGTAAAAAAATAACAACTAATGATTCTTTCTTAATTGTTTTTCATAGCGTTTCTTTTTGAAACTTTATTTAGAGTGATTGCAAGGAAGGTTATTATAATGATAACAACGATGACAATGAGCTTCCTTAATTAAAATAGAACTTTCTTTAAATTATTTTTTAAAAGAGGAAAGAATGGATTAAAAGGATGGAAAAAAAATCTTGCCTCGAGAGAAAAAAAAAAACGTCAAAAATTGATCCGTGGAATAATGGACTGCTTAAATGTAATATATTACAAGTCTCTCTCTCTCTCTCTCTCTCTCTCTCTCTCTCTCTCTCTCTCTCTCTCTCTCTCTCTCTCTCTCTCTCTCCTTACACACACACTTTCTCTTTTTCTCTCAACAACTCACACACATATACTCTCTCACATTTTCATTTTCACTAACTTTCCATCTGTCTTATATGAACCTTTATACTCTCTCTCTCTCTCTCTCTCTCTCTCTCTCTCTCTCTCTCTCTCTCTCTCTCTCTCTCTCTCTCTCTCGTATACACGTACTCAGTCTTTCTCTTTCACTGTCTCCATCTGTCTCCCTTGATCTTTACATCTCTCTCTCTCTCTCTCTCTCTCTCTCTCTCTCTCTCTCTCTCTCTCTCTCTCTCTCTCTCTCTCTCTATCTATCTATCTATCTATCTATCTTTGACCATTTTCCTCTAGTACCGTAGCTTGACACATTTCGACTAAACCACATACATATCGCTTTATTACGATCTTTCTTGAATTGTGGACACTTTCGTTGAAATGAACGTTTCAAACATTTAAAGATATTAGCAGAATTGTCACATTTTTGGTTTTATAAACAAGAAATGTCCATAATATTTCTTTCTCTGGCCCGGAGTGGTAGTACCTGTTAGGGTCTCATCTATGGGTTAAATAGAAAAATGTATTTACAAAAAAAATTGTATTATCCATTAATTGATTTATTTCACAACTTTGTCGGCGTTAAATGACCCACTGAGGTTGATATGCCGTAAAACAAAACAAAACCAAAACCAAACAGAAGGAAAAAATAAAACATTCCCCT
This sequence comes from Doryteuthis pealeii, assembly GCA_023376005.1. Lineage (NCBI taxonomy): Eukaryota > Metazoa > Mollusca > Cephalopoda > Myopsida > Loliginidae > Doryteuthis > Doryteuthis pealeii. The sequence goes on along the minus strand of CM042146.1, from coordinate 314,865 downwards.
ATTGCTAAGGTGGGGAATCCCCGTGAGGTAGTGGGTTAAGTGCTAGATTGTGGCATCGTAGTAAGTGAATCCGAACTCCAATTACGCTACTACGTTCGCTTTCGGACAAATACCCTTAGGAAGGTTTAGCTCAGTTGGTAGAGCTTCGACTTGGAATCCCAAGGCTCTTGGTTCGATACCAACTCAGCGTATGAGTAGCACAGAAATCTGCGCAGTAATGTGAGGAGCTGATAGTAGGTGTGGCGCTTAACCTCAGACGACAAAACTATCTCGTTGGTCTAGCGCTTGTGAAAAGTGGATAGACTCCCTCGCTGTCTGGCTGATACCGACTTTAGGTCATTCCGACGACTTTTACAGTTCTTCCAGAAGGATGGCTTTGACATTGAAAAACCCACAAAGGTTGATTTGCCATTAAACAAAGAAACCACTTATTTCTAAGTCAGAGGTTCTTCTCTACTAAATTTTTCTGAGGTACATTCAATAAAAAATTACCTTGATTTTTTTAGTGGTGCAGCCTTCCTGATGATGAGTCATGTGCTCACACAGCCCACTTCTCGCAAAATATTACCCATGCATGAAATATACAATTGTAATGCGTAATTGAGAGTTACCTCTCTTATCTTATGATTACTTTCACTTTGGAGAAATCTCTAGGGAATACTAGACATTATAAATTCTTAGTAAGTGTAGCAACTATTCTAAGTAGAATAAAGCTTTCCAACGTCTAACTGTGTTATCGTTTGTCATTACAACAATTTTATGAATATCATTAATCTCTCTTAAATGTTGTATCAACTGATTGTTGAAAGTTGAAGGGTGTATGCAGTGAAACTTGTGCGTGAGATATTTTAAGTGGAAAGATACTGCACAGACCCCAGTCCACTATCCTGGCAGTCCAGCAGTTAGTCCAGTTGCAGGGGAAGTTCAAGACGACTGCGCTGCCGAGCTACTGCAGGGTGTTGTCTCAGTTAGTATTGTGTCATTTCACAAGAGGTAAGCCTCCCCGGAAACCCCAGCGCTTGCACCCAAGCGCCAGGTTTCAATATCGAGATAAACAGGGCTGTAGAGCGGCGACTTCTTCGTCGTTATGAACAACCAAATGTAGATGGGAATTTCCTCTGCAATGTGTGTGACCGCATCTGCAAGTCCAAAATTGGACTAACCAGCCAACAGAGGGTCCATAACTGAATATATGGAGTGACGTCATCGTCGTCTGAGACGGACTTCCAAAAGAAAGAAAGAAAAAATCAACTGATTAATCGATAGATCAATAACTCAGAATATCATTAACAACTTCAATAAATGTAATGTTAGAAAAAGAAACGGATAATAAACTTGATTTTCTGGTCTTACTAATAACTTGCACACCGAAGGTTACATGGTTGGTTAGTTGCGTGTTTACTTGCTTTTCTGGTATGTTGTTCAGTAGTGCGCAGCTATCTTCTTCGGGCGATCGTCCAGCTCCCAGCTCCCAACCGCCAGCTTCCAGCTCCTCTCTCCGTTCTTCTGTTAACACCCATGTGCCTCTCTGTCACTATCTCTTTGCCGCCCAAACTGTTTTCCGCACTTTTTATATTTGTTTTTTTTTGGGGGGGGGGGAATATTTCTATAAATCATCAGGTTGGCCTCAAATGGGTATCAGTCAAACAGTGAGGGAGTCTATCCCCTTTTCACTAGAGCTAAACCAAAGAGATTCTTTTTTGCGTCTTTTTTACCGCACAGATCCCTATGCTACTTATGTGCTGAGTTGGCGAGGGCCGGTATTGAACAAGGAACGTTGCGATTCCTAGGCAATTGCTCTACCGACTGAACTAAACCGGCACTTTCTATAGGTACACGTATTTACTTCATTTCTTGAAAACGCTTCATATTACCCGTTCGCAACTAACGAGGGAGTCAGAGATCAGAGCATGGTGGTCATTGATCCGTGCTGATCGGCCATTTCTGACTTACTCAACATACGTTAATTTCTACTTTCTTCAGGCATGTGACTTTCCTCCAATGAAAGACACATTCTCAAATGACCTCGGGGCCATCACTCGTCAATTAAACAGGATGACCCCCAAATGTCCTAAACTATTATACACTACCTGTCAAATAATATAGTCCGCCAATCTATTATTTAATAATGTCAACCATTGTTATATTCGATTTCTAATATAATAGAGATAGAAATTTAAAAGAAGGTAAGGAAGGAGATATAAATAGATTACCAACAGTGGAGAAAGAAAGAAAGAAAGAAAGAAAGAAGAGTGAATTGAAAAAGATAATAATCAAATAGAAAGAAAGAAAGAAAGAAAGAAAGAGATGATTAGATAGAAAGAAAGCAAGCCGAAGAAAATTTGCAAAAAAAAAAGACAGGAAGAATGAAATAACTGAAGATCGTAAGAAGTCTCTTTTTTTGCTAGCAATTATTTCGTTTCAAGTAACTCCCGATAATCTTTGTAAACAATTATAACTTCAAGTAACAATTCTTAGTACAAATGATATATACATACTTATATGGTTTCAACTATACTTATCTAATACTAAGAACTTATACACTATTATACGGTTTCCAGTAAATATTTCAAATTGATAACATTCATTTGTTTATACACAGTTGTAAGTAATCATTTCGAATACTAGTAATTTTCCCACAATTATATGCTTTAAAATATTCCCATCTAATACTAGTAATTTTTACACAATCATATGGTTTCAAGTATTCTTATCAAACACTAATAATTTATACACAATTGTATGGTTTCAAGTATTCTTATCTAATACTAATGATTTATACACAATTGTATGACTTCAGGTATTCTTATCTAATGCTAATAATTTTACACAAGTGTATGGTTTCAAGTATTCTTATCAAATACTAATAATTTATACACAATTGTATAGTTTCCAGTATTCTTATCTTATACTAATAATTTATACACAATTATACGGTTTCAAGTATTCCTATCTAATACTAATAATACATAATTAAATGGTTTTAAGTATTTCTAGAAATTATATGGTTTCATGTAACGAATAATAATTCTTTGTAAATAATTATAGATTCAAGTAACTATTCTTAATACAAATAATTTGTGCATAATTATGTGGTTTCAAGTATTCCGATGCAATACTTATTATTACTTGCTGTCCATCGTATCCGATGATGACACCATGTGAATCCATTTCCTCCAAAATGTTCGGTTTCTGGTTGCGTCTTGCCAACTGCCTATTGGGATGTTAAAGTCCTCCAAGTTTCTCTTGATGTTGTCTTTGTACCTGAGCTTTGGTCTACCGATTCCACGACCCCTCTCTCAGTTGAGAGTACAGAATCTGGTTTGATAGTCTGTCATCCCCAAGTCTGTTTAAGTGGCCAGCCCATCTCAGGTTGCGCTGGACAAGTATGCCGTGCATGACAGGGAACCCAGTTCTCTTCAGGGTGGTTCTGTTTGAAACATGCTTCCACCACTTTACATTTAATATACTGCGCAAGTGACGCATGTAGTAGACATATAGGCATCCGATTTGTATACCAACCAGGCTTCCGCACCGTACAGGTTTCAAGTATTCCGATCCAATACTAATAGTATGTATTAACCTAAACCCTCTACCACACATTTTTAAGTGGAGTAGAGTACTGCTAGTTAGAATTCAGTTTTGTTTCTCCGAGAGGGGTTGCTTTACCAAGTCTGACCTACTATTTGCCTAGAGCTAATGGGGGGGGGAGAGAACAAGGATTCATGCCTTTCGCAAGGGCATTAGCCTAAACTGAAAAGCAAACAACCTCATCCGAAATGTGAAATGTTGTCGCCGATTGTATTTCCTACGGAGATAACCGTTATAATAATCGCGCCTCCACAAATAGTATTTAAACAGAAACTATACGGGCGTCTCTAGGTAGTGTAATGGTTAACAAGCTAGACTAGAAATCCATTAATAGTAAGTTCGAGTATGATTGTATGCTAAATACATCCGGCCTTTTGTCACATCTACACAAAGGTTAGTAAATAATTAAAAAACACATTCCGGGTAAGCATTTTTATCTATTTAACTCATGCACGAGACCCTAACACTTACAACCACTCCGAGTCAGAGTGGACCTGGAAGTAGTGGCAATAAATGGGTACTCCACACTCCCTAGAGCTACTGGACTGAAGCCTCAACACCGAATGTTGTCTAGTATCCTGCCCAAAACTGTTTTTTCTTTTTTTTGGGGGGGGGATTCAAATTGTTCGCCTGATTCCTATACAGAGGATGCAGTCGACACTGTTTTCTGGATTATCTGAATAACATCTATGCGTTTTTACAACAATTTGCCTTCAAAAACAATTTGCAAACAAAAAAAGGACCTAAAACAAACTCTCCAAAGAGATGCATTCACTTTTAGTGCAGAGTGTCGAGATCTATGCAGTAGACCGAGTACTCGCATTCATGTTGAAAAGCAATAGAATGAACTTCATAATTTTTCCAACTCTCCGTATTAACAACTCTGGCAAACAAAAAACTTGTAAACCTCTTAATAATAAAATTACTAAACAGACTAAACTACATATACAACTCAAAGACGATTACCTTCTTCAGGATCCCAAGCCACATCGGAATAAGAAATCACAATGCTGACTCAGCAGCCACACCAGCTCTAAAAATGACCATTGACAGATTAAAAATTCCGTACATAGAACAGAAGACCAAATTAAACGATACCTGGCAAATGGAATAATGCAGGGAGATATCAGTTCATGCTCTTGCAGATGACCGAATGTTTAATTTATTAAAAGTGTAACTAATATCCCGCTCTCACAAACACACCCATAGCCAGAGCTAGAATTAGATCTCGCTCCGAAGAATTCATGCCCCAAAAATAGGACGCCACCTGGCACTTCTTCACGTTGTTTAAGTGCCTTTTTTACGGGCCGACGATTTTCATTACTATCACTGCAATAGCTTGAAGCTCTTGATTGTATTTTCTTTTACACCTCGTTTTCGAAATTGAAGTTTGCAGCTGAGACACCATTTTTGCGGTGATAAACTACAAGCTCCGCCATCTTGAAACGAATCTGCTCACAGGAAAATATAGTAATGAGTTTTTTTCTTTTCTTGGTTTTTATTCTTTTCTTTTCTTCTTGCAAACTTGTTGCTTCTATTACGTGAGAATTTGGCTGACGACACCAGACATATGCATGATTTATTGTTTCACAATAAATGTCTTGTACAACAATGTTCCCTGCTTATCATAAAAATTGTTTAAAAGCACTGAATTGCAAAACTTACGGTTCTTCCTTGCGTGGATTATGCATATGAGTAACTTGGCCATTTATTTTTGCGATACAGTATGTTAGCTAATTCTTTTGATTAATTCTCTGGTATTATTCAGGTTGCGTGTGGCATTCTGCGAATAGCTTTAAATAATTAGCACAGGATATGTCAGAAGAGTTCTAGCGTGTTAGAAAACTTCGATGTGAGGGGCATCTTCCACTGCGAGTTCTTGCCACAGGGCCAAACGATCAACCAACTTGTCTATAAAGAGATACTGCGGCGTTTGTTTCGTTCAGTGCGCGAGAAGAGTATATATATATATATATATATATATATATATATATATATATATATATATGAGGTGAGGTAAAAGGAAAAGTGAACAAAAATGATGACTCAAACAAGTCTAAGTAGGAGAGAAATATTTTGTCCTTCATCAGTCTGAGACTGAGAATGTTCTTCGCGTCAAAAGAACGAATATTTCTCTCCTACTTAGACTTGTTTGAGTCATTATTTTTGTTCACTTTTCCTTTTACCTCACCTCATACTGTCAGATTTTACTCCAACCCTCCTATCTTCATATATATATATATATATATATATATATATATATATATATATATATATATACTAGCAAATATATGCACCCTCCGGGTGCAAGTATTTAAGTTTTAATGTAATAAAATATTGTATTAAATTAGAAAGGCTAATGAAACTAAATAAGAATACAGATAAAAAGATTTGAAACAGAGGGAGTATAATAAAAGATTTGAAACAGAGGGAGTATAATAAAAAAATGGAACAACTGAAACTTACTCTTACATCACTCTCGTCTTTCATTGTTATTTTTTCTAATTTAACTATTTAGTTATAAGAGGAAGTAAAGAATAAAATGACAGTTATTTTATCTTGTTAATGGATTTCATTTAAGATTCATTGAAGAGATTTTTGTTTATATTCATTAAAATAAAACCAAACAGTTAGAAATCAATAATACTAAGCACATATTTATTAAATTCGATTTTTTAATATTAATATGCAAATTAGCCTTCCAGTTCACACTGTAAACCGCTATTTTGTTGTATATATAAATATAATTGCATGTTGTCAGTATGGAGACATAGTTAACAGTATTAATAATGTAAGACAATTTTATTAATAATTGAGGTTTAGATAAAAATAAAATCATGGAGAATGTGATGTCAATAACTAAGAGAATTGTGACTTGAGTAGGAATATAGTTTCGGTTACAGACAGAAAAACACACAATTTCCATTATAATAGATATATAAGTTGTGTCATAAAAGTATCGAGATTGAAGCTGTATTTACCAAGATAGGAATAAACAATAAATAATGTTATTTTTTTTCAGAATACAAGGTGTGTCAAAAAATACGGATTTTAAAGCTGTATTTTCCAAGATGGTAATGAAGAATGAATGGCGAGCTATTTTTCAGAATACAAGGTGTCTCAAAAGGTACAGAAATTCTTGATACTTTTTTGACACATCTTGTATGCTAAAATATGTGGATCCTTTTAGTTCGTACCTTGTGAAACATACTTTTGTTGCTAATACTTGAACCAAGCATATTCTCTAACCACTGACCAGCCTCTGGCATCTACTGTTGCTCTACAAATTAGTGGCTGTATGCAAACTTAATAGGCTTATAAACTTTTTCACAATAACAAGGACCATTAGTATTATTTGTATTATTCGGACTATTGTCATCATCTTCATTGTTATCTGTAGAACGTTTCGGCCGATGTGCCCCCGGCCTTCTTCAGGTATTTCTTGTCGGACTCGGGAACCTTCTCGGACTACGGAACCATCTCGAATTCGGGAACCTTCTTTTCGAACTCGGAAACCTTCTTGTCGTAATCGATAAGAAATACCTGAAGAAGGCCGGAGGGTGCATCTGCAGAAACGTTGTACAGATAACAATGAGGATGAGGACATTAGTCCGAATGATACAAATAATACTAATTATCAAGCCTCATCTCAAAAATTAAGAGAAATAACAATGACCATGTCTGAGGGGTTCACAAATGTTTGTGTAGAGGGTTAGTCGGAGAGGTCCCCTGCGGTCAATGGACTGGCCACATCAATCCATAGTATCTATATGATTGTCCCGACCATATGCTCTTATGACAACCCCCAACCCTTTTTATGTGTTAGAAGGTGATGGCTGAGGGTTTTCAGTGTCCTGGGTATGAAGTTCATCTAGTGAAGTGATTTCAATTCTGGAATTATAGTGAGTGTAGAGCAACCAATATTATCATTACTTCCAGGTCCACTCTGACACTGAATGGTAGTACCTGCTAGGGTCTTATGTATGTGTTAAAAAATGAAAAAAAAATTGAAAATGTGTTTAAGAATGAATCAAAATCAATTTGAATACCCAACAAGAATGAATAAAACAAAAACATCTTTGGCATAATTATACCTTGAGGGTTGACAAGCCGTCAACTCCGACCAACCAACCAACGTCGTTAATTATAAAACATGTATCGCAACGTGACTATACCACGTGATCAAAAGTTTAATCTTTCGTAGTTGGGGACATCTTGACACCAATTGTTTTTTAATAACTTTGAACCTCTCTTCTAGGCGTAGATAGCATCTTTTAAACATTATTTGCATGTGTAGGGTCTTCCTCTTCTTACACACACACACACATACACACACATATATATATATATATATATATATATATATATATATATATATATATATATATATATATATATATATATATATATATATATGGCATATATATATATATCAGTCTTATGGGGATTTTAAAATTTTTTGAATAAGTTAAACTCTCTCTCTCTCTCTCTCTCTCTCTCTCTCTCTCTCTCTCTCTCTCTCTCTCTCTCTCTCTCTCTCTCTCTCTCCTCATTGTGTGTATACATTTATATACATAAATAAATGAATAGATAAATAAATATATATATATATAGTCATCCACAGACACCGTTTTTCGACGTCTACGTCTCATCAGTAGAGAGAGACACACAGATATATATATAGAGAGAGAGAGCGAGATGGGGTGAGTGAGAAAAAGTGAGAAACAGAAAAATATATAAGCTATCCTGAATAAATCAAGTGATGACCCATAACACGATCCCCCAAAGACCCGAAAATGTTGCATATACATTTTTTCAGCATTTTGGAGATAGCTTTTAATTCTTTTGTCAATCTCTCTCTCTCTCTCTCTCTCTCTATATATATATATATATATATATATATATATATATATATATATATATATATAAATTAGTGACAGACAGACAGACATACAGACGACAAGAAAGAGAGATAGTGAGAAATGAAAAGCTCTCCGAAATGAAGTCAAGTCAGTGTTCATAACACGTCTTTGAAAAGCGCGAAAAACTTCATTCCACCAAATAATAGTGCGCCCATCCCTTTGCTGAATTATTTACGATTGGTTGATAACTGATTCAAATGGCTTCGAGCCGGACACTCTGAGAAAACAGTTGATTTTTTTTTACTTGTTTTTTACTTTTTCTTTTTGGCAATCTACGAAAAATGTAAAAGAGGAAAAAAAAAAGTTTTTTAAAAAAATGGAATCAGACTTGATATCAAACTTTCGCTGAAAAATGGGTTTTCCCTAAAGAATCAGATTTTGTCACTCGGAAATGATCGAGCATATACCGTTTCTTTCTTTCTTTCTTTCTTTTCTTTTCTTTTTTTCACTTTTTTATAAGGTTAATGATTTCATTAAAAAAATAGAATTAGATCGGACAAGATCTTCAGGTTGATGCCCAAAACAGCAGACACGACACAGAATAGCTGACTATTGACCAAATTCTATTAAGTTGATGCAAAAGTTTACAGCAGTTTTTCTATGAAAACTTTTATTCGTTAGATATTAATAATAGGGTGAGTCAAAGGCTTTGCAATATTTTGATAAAATTATCACAAAGTGACAATGGCAAAATACTAGTCTGATTTAATATCTCTGACAATGTTATCAAATTACTGCAAAACTTTGACTCATTTTATTATAAATAGAGTGATTCAAAAGTTTTGCAATATTTTAATAACATCGTCTACCGGAAGGTAAGTTGTGGTCATTATCATGCCAATCATTATCCTAACGGCTATGGAAATTTCCCACTTCCAATTCTAAATCTAACGAACATTATTAAAAATATTTTAACTTCAGGTACGTACATAAAGCATACTGTTTATGAATTATGTTGTAAAAATACCATGAGAAGTCAAAGGCTTTGCAATATTTAGGTCAGAATTTGGCAGTTCGGATACTTTTGCCGAGCTTGTGAAGATTATGAACCACACTGGATTTTGAGTTACTCTCTGAATTCTACTAATTTTGACTTTAGTCAAAGGTTTTGCAATATTTTGATAAAATTGTCACGAAGAGGTATCTGTGAAAATGTTGTATACCCCTTATACGACATCGGGTATATAAACGGGGAGAAAGATAGAGACAGAGAGACAGATAGATAGGGTAGCGATGGGATTATGGTCTTATTTGTTAACTCTCTGTTTACTGCGTCTAACTTGATCGCCATCTTCTTCAGTCGATATAGTGGGCTGCTTCTGTTAAGGATTGGTTTTACTTCTTGTTGGTTCTTCTTTGTGTTGGGCTAGTCATTTATTGTTTGAATTAATCAATTAACAAGACTTTATTGTTTCCTGGTAAAGTTTTATTTTCACAACCCAGCCCATTTTCCTCGGAGCGAGCGAATTCGAGTCCACTCAAACTGAAATCTGCGTCACATCTGAAACTAAAACTATCTCACGCCTCGTCGCGTCTACCGGAAGCTCAGTTGGTGTCATCATCATGCCAATCATAATCCCAACGGCTATGGAAATTTCCCACTTTCAGTTTTAAATCTAACGAACATAATTCAAATAATCCAACTTCAGGTACGTACATAAACCATACTGCTTATGAATTATGTAACAAAAAACACAACAAGGGGTCAAAGGCTTTGCAATATTTAGGTAATGTGAGGAACAATTTGGTAGTTCCGGATACTTTTGCCGAGCTTGTGAAGATGATGAACCGCACGGGAACTCGCCTGATACTCTCCGAATGCTACTCACTGGGTTTGACTGCGTGGCTTTATACTTTCATTTAAAGAATAGAATTAGATAGGATAAAATCTTCAGACTGAATCCCAAAACATCAGACATGACAAAGAATAGCTGATATCTGACCAAATCCTATTAGGTTGATGCAAAAGTTTACAGCAGTTTTTTTTTCTATACAAACATTTATTTATCAATATTGAATTCCCTATAGACACTGTCTATTTATGAGGGTGTTCCAAAAAGTAATGCTATTTTTACATAGATTAGTTGCTTTATTAAATCTAAAGAGATAAGTCTGCCCTACTATTTACCCATGTAAGATATAATGGTCTTATGACTCAGAGTAACGTGGGTACATGTGTGTACAAGAAATATTCCGACAAAGGAGTTAGAAGATATTAACAAACTGACTTTAATACGTGAGCATTTAGAAATACATTCAGGATAAGAATACATATCCTCATTACAAGGTACAAGATAGATATAAAAAAAACAGATACATAAACGCATTATAAAGGAAGTAGGATGTAGGACTTACGTCCTAATGATATTCACTTGCTTTGCGCACCACTTAAGGGTAAGAGGCACAGAGAAAGAGAACGAATTTTACCGGGCTCTCATTTAAATAGTCTAGTCCTCTACTGGCGAAAACTTGCAGCATGGGAAGATAACTCTTCTGGACCCTACATAAATCCAAACAGAGGCAGACAATTGCTACACCCATATCTGGGTGGAGGGGAGAATAGTTTGAATCACTCCCTTTCCGATGGTATTAACGTTATCTGAAATGCAGACCAGCCCCTGGTATTGTGGGTGAACAGCATCCTGAGGTGAGGTACTAAATCAGGTATCCTGTGAAGGGTGGAGACATTGTCATTATTTCCATGTTCCCTCTGATTCGAATTTGTAATATCTGTTCAGTCCCATGAAAGAGGATTTGAGAGGTAAATATTATTCCAGTGACGGGGAAGTGAAATCTGTTGTGAAGAAGTGGCTCAAAGAACAGTCAACAGAATTTTACGGGACAGGGATACATGCTCGCATTCGAAGGTGGAACATAGCTATTGAGAGAAACGGTGACTATGTGGAGGAGTAGGGATGTGATCCACAGAGGACCAGATTCATTTTTGATGTATGATATATGTTCCTGTGTAGGTAATTGTACCTGTCCTAAACAAAATGGCATTACTTTTTTATTTACCCTCGTATAATACATCTGCTTTTTAGCCCAGATTCTGACTTATACTAACATCTTCGCTGATCTCTTCCTTAATTTTGTTTTTTTTTGGTTTCTTTGTTTAATGATACATCAACATTTACGGGTTATGTAAAGTCCAAGCCATCCTTGTAGAATAACAAAAGTGATACTATTTAATTCGTAGCTGGAGTTATAAGAGGGCTCATACCGTTCTGGGGATATTTGTCCAAATGTGAACGTAATAGCATCAACAAAATACAAAGACTTTATACATAAGAACACGAATCAACAAAATTATCTGATGTATGCACGACCGGAAGGTTAGAAAGATAGAAGAATGAGAAGATATACCGAAAAAGAAAAAAAGGGTTAGACAACAGAGGGAGGGGTGTTGGAGAGAAAAGATATCTCCAAGAAGTAATAAGAGAGTATACAGCACAGAGGGAGAGAGAGAGAGAGAGAGAGAGAGAGAGAGAGACAGAGAGAGAGTGAAAATATCCCCATGAAGTAATAAAAGAGTATACAGCAGAGTGGGGGGAGAGGATATAACCAAGAAGTAATGAGTATGCAACAGAGAGAAAGAGAGGGGGTGAATATATCTCTAAGAAGTAATAATAGATTATGCAACAGAGAGAGAACCAGAGAGGAAAGAAAGAAAGAAAGAAAGAAAGAAAGAAAGAAAGAAAGAAGGTACCCCCAAGAAGTAATAAAATAGTATGCAACAGAGATTAAGAGAGAGAGAGATAGGGAGAGGAGAAGATATCCTCAAGAATAATATCCAGCAGAGAAAGGGAGAGAGAGAGGGAGGACAGAGAAGTCCTCAAGAAGTAATGCGTATACAACAGAGAAAGAGAGAGAGGGGGAGAGATAATATATCCCCAAGAAGTAATAAAAGTATGCACCACATAGAGATAGAGTGATATATATATATAGAGAGAGAGAAAGAGAGAGAGAGAATGAGTGAGAAATAGTGAGTGAGTAAGAAAAAGAGAGAGTGAAGAAGAAGAAGAAGAAGAAGAAGAAGAAGAAGAGAAGAAGAAGAAGAAGAAGAAGAACGCTAAAATCTCTGATATTTTCCTTAATACTTTGAAATTTGCCAGAATGGAGAAAAAAATCATTAGCCGCAAAGCAACGAGAAGAAATACGGGGGTGGGGGACGGGGCATCAGACAAACGCGGGAAACACATTTGGTGTCTACGAAAGCCGCGTCGGCATCACGCTATCTCCTTTGTATTCCCAGTTTTTGTTGTTTCCCCGCCAAATCCTGACTATTAGCTCCCCGATTTTCAAAGACACATGTCGTTGCGATATATTTGGTTTGTAGCCAAATGGCTAATAACAGAAGTTTGCTGATTTTAGCAGGGACTTTGGCTCTTCAATCTTTATAAACGGCAAATGAACACGCTATCTAACACGTTTATATATATATATATATAATATATATATATATATATATATATATATATATATATTTATATAAATGCCTTCAACAACATAATTTGATTTAGTCAAATATTCTAAAAAATTAAGTGTACAGTTGAGAGGGTGTGGGAAAAACGAAGGATCGACAGAGTACTTTTGTTCCTCTCTCTCTCATCGGAGTCGAATCGGGGATTAACCATTTGCCTACCAAATTTCCCCATGGCTGTATCTCATTTTTTTTTTTTTTTGTATATTTTATATGTATGATGGGCTATTTCAAAGTTCCATGTCTATTCACCTCAGAACTCATTCTATTCAAATAAAGTCTTATTATTATTGTAATCTAAGACCTTCTACTTACTTGTAATCGAATAAAGATCAGTTTTTGTACTTTGCTTGAGTGTGGATGGAAAGCATCTGTGGTCAGTTTAAAGTAGACAAGGAGTTAAAGGTCCTAAGATAAAAGATGGATTTGTATAATGATTGTTAGAAACAAAAAATAATTAAAAAATAAAGAAATACAAAAAAACAGTAGATTATATGCTCCCATCTCTCAAGCACAAAAAGATTCTCTCTGAAGGCAGAGAGAAGGCTTCAGAGTTTTTATGCATATGCTTTACGTTATGCTTATTAACTAGCAAGGCCTGTGGATATACCATAGCATGATAACTTAATTATTACAACGTTAGATATGTTTACTTCAGAACTATGACAAAAATAGTTCAATATGTAAATGTATGATAATCTTGATTCAACCCTCTCTAACTCTTTCTTAAAAGAGAGTTTGTAAAATATTTACATAGATTTGCCGATAAAACTCTGGCGGGGAAGGCGTTTAAAATATCTACATTAATTTGCCGACAAAACAGTGAGAAAACACAACTAAACGATACCACATAATCGGATTTACATTTTTGCATTGAATCTTCAACCATTTGGACGGTCTCATTTTTAATCAGAGGTTGTAGCAGGATAATAACGGACGGAAGATTTTGGTACAACCGTATTAATGTATAGATACTTAGCCAGCATCCGGGCCCTGTGTCCAGAAGCTTCAGTTTCATGACCGGTAAGATATTTTTTAAAAAGTCGCCTTATCCCATGGGCAGTCCCCCGCCAGGTAGCGCCTTTCTAAAAGAAGCAAGGGCGGGTTTATTGCCCGGTGCTTGAGGTACTTCAAAAGGGAATCCCGAAGGGATTCATACTTTTTTTTTTAATCCTTGTGTCAATCTGATTTCGGAGAAAATCAGGAAAATATCTAGCTTATGACTCTTAATGTAAAGTAATAGAGAGAAAGAGAGTGAGTGAGTGAGTGTGTGTGTGTGTGTGTGTGTGTGTGTGTGTGTGCGTGCGTGTGAGAGAGAGAGAGAGGGGGAGAGAAAGAATAGAAAGTGCCATGAGTTAGCATGGAAAGTTTTAAGGATGAATCAGCACAAGGCCACATGGCATTTTTCTATTGAGCCAGACGTGGCGAAATGGGAGAGAGGAAGAGTGAGAGGTGAGAATGTTCGGGGAGTTTGGAAAGATGCATTGACAGTGAGGGGGAGACTCTTGCTAAATGCAGTCTTGATTTGTGTGGGGAGGGATAAAAATCTGATGAGAACAAATTAGTCGTCTTTTTTATTTCTAAAAACTAAATGGCACAAGGCAAGATGTCCTCCAGCACTCCAAGTTGGTTTCCAGACTCCAACTAAGAAATTGTCAGTTTGCTCAGCATCGGCCCAGCAACCGGATTCGAACCTCTCTACGTAGCACGGAAAATGAGATAAGTATACAAATAATATTTCTTTATCAATACATCATCACATGAGAGCCGTAACGTCACATTAATCCTTGATTCAACTCTGTCGAGAGCAGAATAAAACGACCTTCATCTTTTCCCCCTCTCAATTCTACAGTTATTATTTTAGATATCTATTATTTTTTTCCTTGTGCATTTCATCTATTATATGTCATATTTTAATGGGCTACACTGAAAGCACAAATCATCCACGGTCATTTAAAAAT
>CM042146.1:287408-297408 GCA_023376005.1 Doryteuthis pealeii | reverse complement strand
ACAATTGCACCTTAAATGCATTGTACACTATAATGAATATATATATATTAAATTTAGTTTGCTCTTTTTATAAATAAACAGTGCTCAGACCAGTGATAGACCATGCATACCGACGCCGAGTCAACACCGCTTGGAGACTGTTAGTTTCTCACCTACGTGATCATCAAATCAATATTTGGTTTTATGATTGCATAGGCTAGAAAATGACTGTCACCAAGCACCGTTGACTCTGTGTTTACGCTATCTTAACTTAGATATACATGCTCTATCGCCGATATTATGTACCCTATAATTAGATAAGAAGAAAAACTATTGGTTGTTAAATGTTATTTTTCGTATTTAATAAGCTTTTCTAATCTGTAACAGAACCCTCAGGTTGCATTCTGTTCTCAAGTGGTGTCTATTTAAGTATTCATTTAGTTATCGGTGTAAAATTACGTTGATCTAGTGGGTACTGTTGCTTAAACCGTAGGTCATATGAATTCTTCATTATTTTGTCACGCTGAGAGCACGGATTCTCATGACTCTTCTCTCTCTCTCTCTCTCTCTCTCTCTCTCTCTCTCTCTCTCTCTCTCTCTCTCTCTCTCTCTCTCTCTCTCTCTCTCTCGACCGGTTGCTATACCAAGGTTATATATATATATATCACTACCCGTCCTCCTCGCGACATCCGGTATCCAAATAGAGCTAATCAAAGTTTTTGCTGGTCGGCCCACCCTGGTATGACCATGCGTGTCCACAGTAGAACGTCACATATGAGTGTATTGTATGGTTCGTATTACCTGGATAGTTTGTGTGATAGAAGGAAAGTGACCGCAATGCTGGGGTTTTGTGGAGTGCTACTTCCAGTAGTTGTTCCTGAAACCACCCAGCTTCATTGTGTGATTCCCATCTAGCTTTTTTTCCATTCATCTCGTTATATTTCAATTTATACCGCCCTACAGTAGCACTGATATGGCTACACCTTGTAAGAATTCATTCTTTATCTTATCAGAGAGATCGAAGACATTAAAGGATTTGAAATTGATTTCTTATTCTTTAGAACTCTTCCTTTTAGCTTTACTTCTTTGGCCTTGACAAATTATAATATCCCAAATGAACAGAAAGATAAACATATATATGATATTCAAAATGCCAAATGGACTGATCGAAAGGGTAAGAATGTTTCGTCGGCCGTCGTAGGTTCACAGAATACGTATGGCTTCTAGGTTGTAACGTCTTTTAGAGATAATGTCTTTTACAGACGAGAATCTATAGAAATTCTATGTAAAAATTTATTTATTTATTTATCTATTTTTCTGAATGATTTTTGTTTGTTCGTTTTTCCATCGCAACCTTTATGAATAGTGCTTTTTTTGGGGCTTTTTTTACGGGGTCATTTTTTTTTATTTCATGTATTTTTTTTCTTTTACTAGAGACGTCTTTCAGAAAGTGTTTAGTAAGACTTCTGCATATTGAAGAGACGACTTGGCTATTAAACATGACGGCCATTCACACCACATTGGTGGACTTCATTTGGTTTAGCCGGAGTTGCATTGTGCTGTCATATCATGCTGCCGGCAAAAAGAGAAAGGTTCATATGTGGCTCGTATATATATATATATATATATATATATTTGTGTGTGTGTTTGTGTGTGTGTGGTTTTATGAGCAACATGCTTCTTTTACAGATTGATTCACCTCCTGGCGTAAAACTTGATTCAATGTCAGATTCTTTGATATTTTCAACGTAACAATGATATAAAGTAAGAAAAATGCATAATCGTCACACTGAAATAAATAGTGTCTGTGACTATGAAAGATTTTAGGCACCCAGCTTGTTGAATATTACCAATATCTACCGTTTTTAAGTCTTATCCCTGAAACTGGTTTGGTTGAAGGGGCGCTACTAATACAGTGTGACTTGGTCAATAATTGTTCGTATGTTTGTTTCGTTTTACGGTGGGCCATTTAATGCCGGCGATATTTTGAAAGATTTATAGCGATAGTTTAGAAGAATTTATTTGACTCAATCTTTTTATAAACACATTTTCTATTTAATTTATAGATGGAACCCTAACAGGTACTACCACTCCGGGTCAGAGCGGACCTGGGAGCCATGGTGATGAAGGGAAACTCAACATTCCCCAGACCTCCAGAACTGGAACCTCAACATCAGATACAGTTGAACATCATGCCCAGGACATTGAGACCCTCAGCCACATATTATAAAAAGGGTTGGGATCTGCTCTAAGGCAATAGGGTTGGGACAATCATAAGGGTGCTAGGGCTTGATATTTCCAGCCGATTGATCGGAGGGGCTCTCCAACCAGCCGTCGAGCCTAAGTAAGGGCCAAAGTGGATTGATGTATGTCATGGACTGCACAACAACCAGTATTCCGTCCATAAGCATCACGGGTCACCACCCACAGTCAACAGGTGGCCCCATTGAGGGGGTCTTACCCCTTTGCAGAGGTGTAGTCGGTGTATTCTAGCTTATATACATGAAATATACTAATCATATTAGTAAACCCTTGCGGTAAGAAAAACAAAACGGGCAAATAATTTGTTAGTAAAAATATACTACAAAATCTTGCCTGGTAAACAAAACAGAAAAAAAGACCAAGAGAGTCGCACCAACCGCAAATAATCGATTAACACTATAACACTTGGCTAAAAGAAAAAATACATAAATATATATATATATATATATATATATATATATATATATATATATATATATAAGCCGCTAGGATTGTCTACATTTAAAATCTAAAGAGTGCTCAATACCTAAGTAGAGTAAATCATAATGTTAACCCTAATGAGTCAGATATACCTACTAATAGTTTCGCTTACTAGGTCATCAGGGCAAGAATCTGACTCATTGGGTATAGCTGACTCATTAGGATTAACATTAATATATATATATATATATATGTGTGTGTGTGTGTGTGTGTGTGTGTGTGTGTGTGTGTGTATAAATGTATGTATGCATGTATATATAAGTTAGGTTAACGTGGACAGGAAGTCAACGGTGCTTGGTAACTTAGAGTTTCTCACATATGCGATTTTGAAATCATGATTTTCAAGAAACTTGGCTTGAAAATTGCATAGGCGAGAAACAGTCCGTTACCAAGCGCCTTTGACTTTTTATCTACGTAACCCTAACAGTTATAAACGTTTTATCAATGATATTGAGCACTATTAAGTTGAAATGCACATAAAAAAAGTGTATGAAAAAATTGCTCGATGCTACTTCGGCAGACCAAGTCTACAAACTGAAAGATCCAAAGTATATTCTTTTAAAGTCCGCTACTTAAAGCGTTACATAGATCATTCAATTGTCAGACGGACATAAAAGAAAAAGTGTCCAGTCAACCGTATCTAAGGTGTGTGGAATTTGTCCCGTTGTTTGATTTTACACACGGGATAGACATGTACAATAAATAGATTATAATTTATTGATTTCAGAAATCTAAACCGTCCAAATTTAGCTAAAATATATTTAGAACCAATGAAGTGGTAAGTGACATAGAATAAATCTGTTTACGTGTCTAAACTTAGAAACAAGTCTACTTTTTTTTTCTTTCGAAAATTTATTATTTTCCGCATATTCCAGAATACATAATTTATCATCCAGCCATATTCTATAAGTATTATAACTTTCTTTATACCCTTGCGATTATTCACTACGGATTTCACGTTTCATACTCGCCAGATTTAGCCACTATCATCTCCTCGGCCCCATGAAAAGGGTTTTAGAGGCAAACATTATTCGTGACGAGGAAGTGAAATCTGCAATGAAGAAGTGGCTAAAGAATTGTCAACATAATTTTATGGGGCAGAGATACATGCTCTTATTCGAAAGTAGAACATTGCTGTTGAGAGAAACGGTGACTATGTGGAGGAGTATGAATGTGATACACCGAGGAACAGCTTCATTTAGATGTATGATACATGTTCCTTTGATGGTAATTATACCTGTCCGAAACAAAACGGCATTACTTTTTGACCCAACCTCGTATATATATATATATATATATATATATATATATATATGGATCTATATAATTATGCTCTACTTAGCGTATTCAGCACTTATTACATATATAACTTAGAAAACTCCCCCAGTGTTTTTTTTCTTTTGGCCACTACATACGTCACTGATAATAAGTTTTAGAAAGTAAGGATGTGATGGTCTTTTCTTATCTTTTATCCCCCCCCACACACACACACGCCAGATGCCAATTTGAAAAGTTGCATTATATTGAAAAACTGAATTATCTAGGTTTTCCACACCGGTAGAGTTTGGAAAAAAAAGATAACAATTATATATATATATATATATATATATATATATATATATATATAATACGTGCATACGTATTTGCGTACATACTTGGAACAATTAACCAACCCGAACAACTTAACATCTGACCAACTTCTTCTATCTAACCACAATCCAAATAACACCCCACCTGCAGTATACAAAATATTTGAAACCTTAAAATTAAAATTATTTAACATCCTTCATTGAATCGCCCCACACCCATACACACCCTCTGCATAAACTGGTGACAGTATCCATTTTCCTCCACCAACCCCCCCACAGACCATATGCCAACATCCGCTCATACCAAAAAAATACACACACTCACGCACACATATGCACGTGAACACAAACGCTCACACGTCCGCATTGATTAAACGTTGCACATTCGTAGAATAATGTGAATGTGTGCGAGACCCGCTGTCCCGTATACATAACCTTTGCACTGTCCTTAAACACGCATACACATTCAAAACAACACCACATACATACGCATTACATTTCATCCAATCATACACATCCTATGTCTGTTAAACTTTCTGTAATTTTCGATTTTCCTTGCATTTGAAACAACGTCACCTGAAGATTGTTTGCAATTATGCATGCATGAAACCAAAATGGTTACGACTGTTCCTCTGTCATCAAATAAATAGATATTTAAAACCTTTATATATTTATTTTATTATAATATATATATATATATATATATATATATATATAATCATGTCGCGCTGTTAGCACGGATATCCATGACAATCTCTCTCCATCCGTCCCTATCACACATCATTCTCGGGAGGTCCTCTACACAGCATATATATAATTCGTGTTTTCGTTTATATATCATCTAAAAGTTTTTAAGTTCTTCGTCCGGAGATATACGCTTTGATCCTCGGCAAAGTTCACAGATACTACGATCTGATCTAAGGGCGAATGGTGGTCTCTACGTAAATAATTCTGTTAGAAATGGCGGGAAGTGTTTCTGGTTATAAAGATAGATGAGTGTTTTCAAGGGAATGATGTCTTGAGTATATAATGAATTATGACATGGTGCGCCATTCCAGTTCCAAGTAATTTTATTGATCAATACACAACTTATTGATCTTGCGCGGCGCCTGTCGTTGTAGAGGCGTCGTGAGAAATAAACCAAAACAAACAAAAAAGAACAAACAAAAAAAATAAAACAACGCAAAAAGAGGGAGACTTTGTAAGCAAGAAGCGTATCCGGTTGGCTGACCACAGCTGATCGATCGTTCTGCTTGCAAAAAAAAAAAAGAAAAAAAAGATGATGCGGTCTGGCAATGCAAGAGAGAAATAACGATCAAGTCGATCGGAATGGTGCCAGTGGTGGCAATGGTGGCAATGGTATTGGTAACGGATAAAGTGATTCCGACGGCGGAGGCGGTGTCGGAGGTGGCGATGGTAAAGCAGTAATGCGGTAACAGAGCATCGGAATGGTAACACACCCGAAAATGAAAACTGTTACATAATAATAATAATAATAATAATAATAATAATAATACTAGGTTGATTTGAAAGTTTTACAATATTTTTGGTACGTGCTAGTATCACGTGACTGAAACAGTTCAAGTCGTGAAAGATGCTTGTTGTGATTGGTAGTATCGTTGTACTTGCTGCGCTAACACGTTGTGCATTGCTTCACTCTGTGAGTAATTTCAAAGCTGAACAGTCGAACGTGCAGTCAAGTCTGATTTGAAAACCTTTCTTTTCGAGTTCAAACTGGATCCTAACACCGCAGAAGCAGCTAAGAACAGTTGTCGTGGGAATGGTCAATGCGCAGTTGATCACAGTTCAGTAACCAGATAGTTCAAGAAATTTCGCTCGGGTTGCAAGAACCTCGAAGATCAGTCAAAATCAGGTACTCTTAAAATCATTGTTTTCGAGGTCATGCTCTAACCCATAGAGTAAAATCCGGCGAGTATCAGGGGAGCTCAGCATCTCACAATAGAATATGATTCGTTACCTTCACAACCTTAGCCAATGCATCCACAGTTGTCAAATTTTGCCTCACCCTATCAAAAAAGAAAATTAACTTTTGTATATAGGAGAGCCGTTCCATTTTAAACAGAAATACCTGAAGAAGGCCGTTGTGCAGATAACAATAAAGATGTGGACAATAGTCCAAATAATCCGAATAATACAAATTATTAAACCTCATCTAAAAAATTCAGAGAAACCAAAAACATTTGTTGGTCGAAAGGTGAAAGTGCAGTTGATCACAGTTCAGTAACCAGATGGTTCAAGGAATTTCGCTCGGGTTGCAAGAACCTCGATTATCAGGCAAGACCAGGAAGGCCTAAAACCGTGGATTTATCCGAGGTCATGTTCCAATTCATAACAAGTACAACGAGTAGCACTCGGAGAGGATCAGGAGAGATTAGGATTCACAGTTCAATGGTTCATCAAATTCACAACCTTGACAAAAAGCATCTGCAGCTGCTGAATTGTGCATCATGTTACAAAAATATTGCAAAACTTTTAACTCACCCTAGTTTTTTAGTTTTAACTCTTTACCTACCAAATTTCTCTTCCCACCCCACCCCCCACGGCTGTAGCAAATTTTCTTGGTATTTTTACCTGCATGATGGGATATTTCCATGTTCACGATCTATTCAACTCTGAACTCATTCTATTCAAATAAAGTCATATCATAATTATTTTAATCTGAGTCCTTCTGTTCAATTATAATAAACCAACCATCAGCGACTTAAAGTAGCATTGCAGTGGTTGGTAAGCCACTGTAAGCGGTCAATAGGCAAACAATAGATGAGTAGGCAAACAATTAAACAATTTCCTTTTCCATATAAATGGATGCCAATGGTACAAAAGGGTGGACTATTACAATTAAAATGAAAAGTGAAAAAAAAAAATGAAATACCACGGAATAATTTATTATGTGATATCCATTGTGAATATGTAGTAAAAGCAGTGTTCAATCATGGTTTCTATATGAAGACCCACAAAATACTGAAACATTTAAGAAAATCATATTTTTATTGTTTTTAATCTAATTTCATACTTTTCAGATATTAAAAATAAGCTAAACAAATTTGACAATCCCAAATCATAATATGAAAAAACAACTTAAAATAATTGAATTTTACTATTCAACTGAGAGGCTTATAATTTCAACAAAACGATTTTTGGTAGTAGAATAATTTCAAGAAATTCGGAATTCAAATGACCTCTTAATTCACCTGCTCATGATACTCTATCTTTGACTTTCTATGTTTTTTAGCGACTCAGAGAGTTCAATAGATGGTGCCAGCTCAACCTACCGCATGTGAATGCTGCCAGAAGAGATAAGATAGATATTAGGGAAAATAGCAAAGGAGATTTAGAATGAAAGCATAATAGACTATTTCTGGAGATCTAGAGGAATTGTTATATTTCGCTCACCATCGTCAGATGCAGAATAGACGATGGTGACCGAGAAGTAACAACTCCTCTAGGTCCTCTGAAATAGTCCCTTGTTCTTTTATTGTAAATCTTCTTTGTTATTTTTTCCTAATATATATATATATATATATATATATATATATATATATATATATATATATTTGCTCTGTGACTCTAACTATAAGGGAAAACATTGAGGTCTGTAAATTACAATCACTGAAAATCTACTACATTGTAAGGAAGACTTCTTCACTGAATCTTTGTATTATACACATATACATTTTTCATATATGATGCATTCAGATACATAAATATGAACAAGTTGATATAGGGAAAGGGAGGTTTGGTTTGGTTTGGTTTGGCTTGGTTTATTTTACAGCCTTATGGGTTATTTAATGCCGAAATTTGATTCATTTGTATACTGCATCTAATGGTGAAGTTGTAATTCTGGACCATTTGGAGTGTGGAGTACCCCTTCATTCCCAATCCTTCCAGATCCACTTTGACCTCAGACTAGTATCTGTTAGGGTCCCATCTATGGATGAGAGAGAGAAATTATTTTTTTTTTAAATTGAGTTTAATTTTTAAAATAATTGGATACTCATCAAAAATGAATAAAACAAAACGGTTTCGGCATAAAATAATCCAACAAGGGTTGTCATGCCATAAAATTCAACCAACTACCAACCATCATTTCAATAAGAACAATCATTTGTTTGCACACAGATATTTCAATCATACCTTTCCAATATACATATATTTGAGCTATAAGCACCTCTCATGATGTAATGGTTAGCAAGCTAGATAGCAGAAAATTGTTAGGGAGTTCGATTCTCATTGGGCGCCCCATACTCCTGGTCTTGTGCCACATCTAAGCTAAGCTTAGTAAAGAACTGGGCAACTCACATGGTGTAATGGTTAGCAAGCTAGATTCGCAAAACTTTGTTAGTGAGTTCGATTCTCACTGGTTTCCCCTTACTTCTGGCCTTGTGCCACATCTAAGCTAAGCTTAGTAAATAACTATATTTGACATATAGATGAAACTTTAACAGGTACTAATACTCCGGATTAAAGTGGTCCTTGGAACAATGTATAATACTATGCCGGGGCACTGTTTCAAATAATGGAACGATGTACAGTATCACAGTCGTTTTATCGGGGGGGGTGATGCGGGTCACTTAAATGATGCTCGAACCTGCCCGTTCGGACCTCCCTTTCCTTTTTTTTTTTTTTTTTTTTTTTTTGCTGATGAACAGGAAGGCTGAAAGAGGGCTGGTTTCGTGCTTTCTCAACCCGGTTGGGTTGGATGACAACCAAATTATCCAAGGCTGTCAACGGGTCAACAAAACAAATAACCAAGAACGCTTATTGATGTTTTATATACAAAAATATATACATTTATTAATCATACAATGATTAATATCTTGTATGACGACAAAGGAGCGTGAGTGTTGAAGGTAGTTTCTTTTGTTAGTTGACTAGCGATCTACAGCTAGATGTCTATGGGCAAATGATCAATTCGGTACTGAATGGCAAAATGTCGGAGTGCAGCGGCAAGTGGTGACAAGGGATCAGACTTGTAGCGAGCTTTCGATTTCTGTGTGTCTGACTCCAGCTGAGGGTCTGTTTTTCCAGCTTCGGGTCTTCTTTTTATGGGGTCTAGATGCCCCCTTCAAACATACGTTTCTGATTGGCCAGCCAATAGAAGCGCCGGACCAATGGCCTCGCAGCGTAAACATTGGGGAGGAGTTAAAAAAAAACTCCCCACTTTTCTTTGATTGGTGAGCCACTCGATAATATTGATTATTTGTATAAATGGCCTTGTGCCAGTCTTAGTTGTAATTTTCCTTTAGTTTTCCAACTGTTATAACTCAAGGTTAACTATTGTTTTATTTATCAAATTTTGGTATTCTTGACCAAATTTTAAAAAATTTAGGAATTTATTTTTTTGACAACCCGAGGTCAATTATCGTTTTATTTATCACAATTTAAACTTTTTATGATAAATTCCATGGAATAAGGAATTTTCGGCCACCTGACACAAATCTTTGTTTTGACAATTGAAAGAATCCAGTGTCGCTCTATGTAAACAAATTGTGTTTTCTAATATTATTATCATTTTGGTTTTCTTGTTTCTACACTGCCTTACAAAAGTAACTTTAACTTTTAACAAAATATTCTAATTATTTTCAAGTAATTAATTTAATATCGCCAGTCAACCTATAATACTATCATAGTGTTATAAATGTCAACGAAGGGCTAATGTACACTCCCCA
>CM042146.1:279908-284908 GCA_023376005.1 Doryteuthis pealeii | reverse complement strand
CCACATCTAAGCTAAGCTTAGTAAATACCTGAAGAATGTTCACCTCATTCTTCTTTATTTAGCAGTAAATAAACTCATAACAGATAAGACGCAAAAAATTATTACATTTATTTTTCTTTGTGTGTCTTGTAAAAAAGATTCTATCATTAATTTAAATGATTCAATCTAGTTTGTATAAGATACCTTTTTATGAATACAAAATCCTTCACTCTTAAATAAATGCTGTTTTGTTTCTTATAATTTACTCAGTTTCCGTACTGCTACAAAAAAAGTAAAAAGTAAGTAAAATCAACGGGGTGGCTTAAACTCGCTATCAGCCAGAAGGCGAGGGAGTCTATCCCCCTTTTCACTAGCGCTGGATCAAGAGGATTTTTTTAACTTCTGAAACGAAGCCCCACACCTACCATCAGCACCTCACTTTACCGCACAGATCCATGTGCTACTTATAAACTAAGTTGGAGAGAGCCGGTATCAAACAAGGAACCTTGTGGTTCCTAGTCTGATGCTCTACCGACTGAGCTATACCGGCCCTTCCTCTAAAAGTGTATTAATTCCCTTATTTCGCCTGGGATAATACCATTAATTTGAACAATTTTACTCTTTGCCTAACAAATTTCGCCCGTGGGAAAATGTTTTACCTGTATGATAGGATATTTCAAAGTTCGCTATATATTGACCTCAGAACTCATTCTATTTAAATAAATTCCTATTATTATTGTAATCATATTCCCTCTGCTCAATTATGAGGAACTAGCCATCAGTTTTTGTACTTTGGTTTACCGGAGGATCGCAGTGATGGGAGAGCTACTGTGAGCGGTTTAAAGTAGGCAAATATTTAATCTTGTTCTTTTAAGGTATATCCTAAGAGAGAATGTTTAGTTCTTAAATAAAAATAATTGTTATCATTATAATGGTGATTATGTATCTGACTGTCTATATCCGAAACTACGTCAGTTCTGGCGTCACAATTCCTTTAGCTATTTATGTCAAATTCTGCATTATTTTATTTTTCTTTAAATCTCAATTATTAAAGAAAATGTTTTATAGTATTAATAATGTTGGGCTTATCTACAATATATGCAATTGAATCCATATATAAGTTAACAAATTTATGTGTAAGGCATTGACTAGTTATTAACCATATGAAAATATGTTCTTATCTGTTATTAGTTTATTCAATATATACATTGAATAATGATTTATAATTATTTGCCTGGGTTAATAGATATTTTGAACCATATTACCTTTAGGCACCCCTTTTTGATCTTCATTAAGAAAGGACATGTTTTTCATTTACACCGTCAATATCCGGTTGTTTGTTAGGGTTAGGAGTTAGTTTGTTTTGTTTTTTTTCAATCTAAAAATCGTCTCTTAAAACAACTGGATATTGGCGGTGTAAATGAAATACATTTGGCTCCCGTATTGTTGTTCCTCGTGAGAATTAAGGAGTTACTTAGATTCAAAGAATTTAAGAGTTGAGATTTAGAAGACATTTGGAGGCTTAAGTGAGACGCCAAAAATCCCTAGCCGTTACACCATGAGAGAGAGAGAGACAGAGAGACAGAAACAGAAACAGAAACAGAGAGAGACAGAGAGAAAGAGAACGAGAGAGAGAGAGAAAGAGAGACAGACAGAGAGACAGAGAGGGGGATTAACTTTCAGATATGAATAGCTAGCGAGATGTAATAAGACATAGATATAAACCGACTGATTGATAGATAGATAGATAAATAGATGGATAGATAGTTAGATAGATAGATAGATAATGTTTATCCATCGACAATTATAGAGGCAAGAAGGATTGTGGAGAGTGATCCACTTATTCTTGATATGCTGATACCTGTAGTATGATACACCAGTGTATCACAAATTCTCTGAACAACATTACACAGATTTGGATTTTTTTTATCCCGGACTGTTTGTCCAGCTTCTTTGCCACTATCTGGGTTGGAGGAGAATAGATGGCTATAGGCATTTCCCTGTTGTGTTAGCACGAAGTGATAGATAAATAGATAGTATGTACAAAATAGATAGTAAGAGGCAAAATATTAATTGAAAGTAATTGTTTGTGTTTTACTATTCAATTTTTCTTAACTTTTCCTCACATTTCGTTGGATTTTTCCTAATCTGTTATCTTCTTATATATATATATATATATATATATATATATATATATATATATATATATATATTGAATAGGTCTGAAAATCGCAGGGCCGAGAAACTGTCAGTAAGGAGGCGTTGTTGACTCCATGTGCACGATACCTTAACATATATATATATATACATATATAGAGAGAGAGAGACAGACAGACAGAGATAGAGTGATAGTGTTACGATTTTAGTGGTCATCCTTTAGGCTTCAAGCA
Source organism: Doryteuthis pealeii (assembly GCA_023376005.1). NCBI lineage: Eukaryota > Metazoa > Mollusca > Cephalopoda > Myopsida > Loliginidae > Doryteuthis > Doryteuthis pealeii. The sequence goes on along the minus strand of CM042146.1, from coordinate 282,539 downwards.
AAAGCACTTATCCAGCGGAGATCCTTTGCGTTAAGCAGGGCATGATCCTTGGTAAAGAATCATTTGGTTGTTCTGTGGTTCTCCTCAGTCTTGCAGATCATTCGTCAATGACTGCAAATGGACGTATTTCAGTATCAGCGATTAAGTAGTTAACCAGCCAAGTATTCGTGCTGTTGATTGGCTGATGTTTAAACCACGTGACCTCGCTTAGTCTATACATTTAAGCACACCTTATATACAAAATATTCCAACACATAGATGGATAGATAGATATTAGGTCGTTTGTATAGTAATGATATATTTGAAAAAGATTAAAGAAAATACAGCGCAAACAAAACAAAGGTGTAGACTATTTGTCGCCAACTTGAATATCATTATTAACAAAGTCCCTGTGTGAACGCCAGTCTTTTATACCGTGTCGAAAGAATCTGGATTTGATTTCAAACCTAAGCCTCATTCCTGTGGAGTTTTGGTGAGCAGTCGTAGATACGGTGTGTTTCGTCTGTCAATGAAAAACGATCACAACAATGTATCTCTTTTGTCAAGAATGTTCAAAGAGAGAAGATCCAGGTGAAAACGCTTTTGTTTTGTTTTGTTAATAACATACCATGTTACTGAATGACAAAGCAATATACACAGAGAAGTAATATCAAATCGTTAAAGTGGATATATCTACATCCACATGATGGAGGCGCTAGTATTGTAACGGTTATAATCGTAGGAAACGAACATGGAAACCCAAGTTCAAATCCTGGACGAGGCTGTTTGCGGGAGCAGTGGCAAAATAGGCCACTTACTTCAGCCATCTGCGTTTGGGGCACCACAGGCAAAAACTCACCCCTTACCTCTTAAACCCGGGGATGCTGACGGCATCATGGTTATCCTCATAGGAAATGGGCCCGGTGTCCCGTTCAAATCCTCGTTTCTTGCATTTCACATAGCGCTAATACCATTGGGTAAGGTATGAATCCAACTATTCTGCCTCCAGTTATGAGTAAGTAGTGGATTAGTTGTATTTTTAGGCATGTCAACTGTTGGGTTATTTTATGCCGAAAACATTTGTTTTATGCATGTAAAAAGTTTTTCAACTGGAGTCTGTTCAATTAACAACAGTAATCCCTTTCGTTCAGCAAACTGCTCTCACAGTAACCGCGTTTCTCTGACCTTCGTTCTTCTTTACCCAAAACACAGTAGTCCGACGAATTTCACCTCCCTCGCAGTCACTGGCTTTGTTCCTTTCTCTGAGTGTTAGGGACCGTCCGTTTTTATATGGTTCGCCTACCTTGTATGCAAATTCCGTCTCGTCCTATCCGGTCCGCTCGTGCACGGCACAAATGATTCTTTGCCGCTTACGCCCATTACAATGCTTTCATTTCGGATATTCAAATTTTTAAAACACATTTCTAAACTCATTTTATCTATTTAACCCAGAAATGGGACCCAAATAGTTACTACTACGCCGGGTTAGGGTGAACCTGCAAGTAATGGCAATGAACGGGGTATTCCACTCTTCTCAGAGATCCAGAATTGGAACCTCACCATTAAATACAGTCTAAAATCATACGCAGGACACTAAGACCCTAAAATACCGTCTTCTAACACATATAAATCGTTGGCGTTTGCCGCAAAAGCAATACGGTTGGAAGAAACATAAAGGTGCTTGGTCTTGGCGTGACTGGTCGACTGGTCGGAGGGGGGGGTCTCTCCGATCACCCATCTAGGCCCAGTAATGATCAAAGTGGAGTGAGCACTCAGCCACTAGGTTTCCTACCTTAAGCATCACGGGCCAACAGGTGGTCCCATTGGGGGCGCTCTTACCTCTTTGCAGAGGTGGATTCGGATAATGTTATAACCCCAACCAACAGAGTGTGGTAGCTGGTAAAGCAGACTGGTCCCTCTAACCCTGGTATCGCAACGTTCTAGGAGACGAAAAATTCCGAATTAATACCTGTTTAACCCCACGTAAAACTTACCTTGTGTCGAATCCTACTTTTTTATTTCTATCACATTATTTTTCTTTCATTTCTCTTTGTTTCTTCCTTTCTTTTTTCAACTTTCTTTCTTTCTTTCATTCATTCATTCTTACTTTCTTCTGTGTTTCATTTTTGCCCTGACACGTCTTTTTTTAATCCCATTTTCTTTCTTTTCTCTTTTTCATTATCAATTTCTTGTTGCAAATTGTGTAGTGGCGTGGGTTTTTGAAAAGCCCTGTAGCGAGAATTCTAAGGGCCATTATTTTCAGATCAATGGATGGAAAACTACCGGACGGTTATGGCCCCAACTGACCCCAGAGGCAGAAATCTCGCGAGTCACGTGATAAAGTTAGTTAGGAAGTAAGTTCCAACCTAAATGGGACGCAGAACAGACGTGTTCTGCTGAGGTTTTAACTCAAACCGCGCGGTGAATAAGAAATGGGCAATACAGAAATAAATCTTTGATCAAGGAAAAAAATGCCTTGTAGTAGGAATTTGCATGACAGAAGAACTAGCCCAAAAGTAAGCCCTTAGAAAATGAAGCAGCTAGAATCTAGAAGACAAAATGACGACCGGCCAAAAGAAGGAAAGAACGGAAATGGCGACTAGACGTAGAAAAGAAGAAGTAACAGACAAGTAAGTCACAACACACACAACT
>CM042146.1:197408-277408 GCA_023376005.1 Doryteuthis pealeii | reverse complement strand
TTAATTTAAAGGGACAGGGTTTATTGTCCAATGCCCTTGAGGGGAATGCCGACGGGATCCATGCAAATTTGCACCCGCTATCCCATGAACCTTGGTTTGTGGGTGGTCTCACATTATTTGGGTCTTGTGCCAGACCCGCATACGTGGGATGCGAGATGAATACTAATAACATTTGTTATGGATTTACTTATTTTTGGGTGGTGAAGGGTCGGTTTAGCACAGTCGGTAGAGCGTGCGATTAGAAACCACAAGGTTCGTGGTTCGATAGCGGCCCTCGCCAATTCAGCGTATGAGTAGCACAGGGACATGTGCGGTAAAGTAAGGAACTGATGGTTGCCGTGGCGCTCCACCTCAGATGCAAAAACAATCTCCATTGTCCAGCGCTAGTGAAAAGAGGACAGACTCCCTCGCTGTCTGGCTGATACTGGCTTTATGCCACTCTGAAGACCTTATTCAAAATCAACCTTTTATTTAAAATGAGGGGTTCCCAACCTCATTTGGAAGTTAAAACGTTCTTACTCACAATACGAACTGATATTAATATGCTTCATCGATTCAGCAAATCGTTTCAATTACGATTCATTTAATCCACCAATCCAAACGTCAATCACGTACAGCGTTTATTTTCACAGAATCTGCTAATGTACTGAATATATTCTCCGTATTGCTACCAGAGGAAACTCGTTGTACGGAACTGAAGTTTCAAAACACAAAGTAAGGTTTGAGTTGCGTAGCATTAGAAACAAATAACTACCGAAAGTTGAAAGAGTTTCTCTCTCTCTCTCTCTCTCTCTCTCTCTCTCTCTCTCTCTCTCTCTCTCTCTCTCTCTCTCATCTACTGTTGTATCAATTTCCCGATTTGCGACTTTATTTTCCCCTTTAATTGCATTTGATTAGCTGATTTATTTTTCCTTTATATGATCATCACATTATATTATGTTAATTTCAACAATATATATATTGAACATTAAATTGGTTTAATTATTTGCTATGTATTCCATCAAACTTTATTATAGACTTCCGAGACTGAAATACCAATACAATTCCATCAAGACTGACAGACAGGCATTGTTTTTGTCATGTTAATATCATAGAGCATTGGTTCTCAATTTTGGGTTACATAGCTTCTAATGGGGGTGGATATTTCACATTTCTAGAGGTGGGCGTCACAAGAAATGGAATATTGGGGAGCCAAAGAAATATCTCAGCGAGGGCACGAATCTAAATAACTTTTTACATTACCTTGTCCTAATTCTCACATTACGTTTTATTAATTTGAAAAGTATATATATATATATATATATATATATATATATATGTGGTGTGTGTGGTGTGTGTGTGTGTGTGTGTGGAAATACGATGAGGAAATTAATCCGACAATATGTGAAGAAAATGTTTTCAAAAATATAACAGACACAGGATTCTACGATGAAAGGAAAAATTTTATATGTCTATACTTAAGTATTTCGGTTTATGATAAACCATCATCAGGACAATGCAAAAGAAATTTTGTAAGGGTGAAAAATGAAAAATGTTAAGTGTATGGTGAATGTGTGAATATAATGTTATTTACCGTTATTTTTTATATGTGCGTTTATATACGAAAGCTGATGGCGTGATCATTGCATGTGAAAAAACAGTAAGTAACATTATATTCACACATTCACCATACACTTAACGTTTTTCATTTTTCTCCCTTACAAAATTTGTTTTGCATTGTCCTGATGATGGTTTATCATAAACTGAAATACTTAAGTATAGACATATAATTTATTTCCTTTCATCGTAACATCCTATGTCTGTTATATTTTTGAAAACATTTTCTTCACACACACACACACACACACACACACACACACATATATATATATATATATATATATTATATAAGGGTGGTGAAGACATGAAATCAATGACACTTAGTATGCGATTTTCAAACCAAATTAATTATTTGTGTTTACATTTTTAGTTATATGCTATTTATGCTGAATTTTTTAGATGAGGCTTGATAATTATTATTATTTGCATTATTCGGACTATTGTTCTCATCTTCATTGTTATCTGTTCAACGTTTCGGCCGATGTGCCCTCTGGCCTTCTTCGGGTATATCTTGTCGGACTCGGGATCCATCTCGAACTCGGGAACCTTCTTGTCGTAATCGGGAGGCATCATGGAACTTTAAACCTAACCCTTTATTCAGCCACGGAGTTATACTGTTCTCATTCCGCTAACCATAGCTGGGGTACAGGTGTTAAGGTGTATCAATTATTATTCTATGTTACTGCTGCCCTTAACCAGGATTGAACCTGCAGTCTAGAGATAACTGTCAGATAACAATGAAGATGTGGACAATAAACCGAATAATACAAATAACACTAGTTAGTAGCTGTTGTGTGGTGCATCACGGGAAGGATTAATCTCTCTCTCTCTCTCTCTCTCTCTCTCTCTCTCTCTCTCTCTCTCTCTCTCTCTCTCTCTCTCTCTCTGTTCCACTGCATTAGTGGTATTGGAATACGCTTGATCTAGCACTCCGAGACCGATCTTTCAAAGGTCCAGATTTAAAAGTATCACTCACCGGAAGCGGAAATGGAGTGGATTGTTCTGGGAACTATAAGTCAAACATATTACGAATCCTTTCAGAGTGAGAGTTGTAACTCGAGTATCAGAGTTAACTGAAAAATAATAGAGAGAAACATCACGATTATTAAGGATAGGTACAAAAGGTTACTAAGCAAAGATACAAGGCGAACAGAGTAATTTGCAATTGCTAGTTTGAATTAACAAATCCCGTGAAATCTCGTTGTTTCTCCATTCCAAGGTTTCGTCAGACATTATTTATAGGGAAAAAAGGGGATTGTATTCTCATTATTTATGTACTATATGATAGTCAAACACACAACCCTACGGTACAACATTGCCACCCACTTAAGTAATGAGAAATTTCGTTATTGTTTAACTTATTTCTTTGATCGGGAACTGCAATATCATTTTTGGTAATGAACTTGTAGTATTGTCTCAGCAATAAATAGAAAATAAGTGAAATTTGCGTACAAAACGAGGATCAGAAACCGAAGTTAGGTTGGGTTACGCGGACATCGTGATAAACAGGTCACCTGTCTTAATAACTTATTTATTAACCAATCAGAAATCAAGATTTCAAATATCTATCAGAGAAGAAAATTTGAATTCTTAGAACTGCCGATCCAAAGACACATAAGTACGAGACAGTCGCATAACCCCAGGCAGTCGCCACAATTAGTCAACAAACTTCAAGCTACTCAAGAAAAAAGAAAAAAACAAGATAGTTTCCCTTTTATCGTGCCGTGAATTTTAGAGGACTCTTCTCTTTTTCAGCACTCAAAGAACTTCAAGCGAAGAGATTCTAATTCAATTACAAAGGAAATTAATTCCTTTTCACACTCGCGCATGCGCGTGGGCATATTATTCTGTCTATATACATTTCCTCTTAATATGAGACGAAAGAAAGATAAAAAAAAAATAACTCTTATATTACTAAATCAAATATTTTGACACATAAAATAACTTTTAAAAAAATAATTTCAACAAGAAATCAGCAGCGCAAGTAGCGAATTTCAATGTGTGTTTGTTTGTTTGTTTTGTTTTGTGTTGTTTGTGTTGTTTTGTTTTGTTTTACGGCATATCAACCACGGTGGGTCATTTAATTCCGGCAAAGTTTTGAAAGATTCGTAGCTATAGTTTGGAACTCAATTGTTTTGTAAACAAATATTCTATTTAACCCATGGATGAGACCCTAACAGGTACTACCACTTCGGGTTAAATTGGACCTGGAAGCAATGGTAATGAAGGGTTACTCCACATTGCCCAGAGCTTCAGAACTAGAATCTCGCTATCACAGTTCAACGTCATACCAAGGATATGAAGACCCTCAGCCACCGCCTTCTAGCACATATATGATAAAAAGGGTTGGGGCTTGCCATAAGTGCAATAGGGTCAGGTCAATCATATGTGTGCTAGGGTTGACGTAACCAACCGATTGGTCGAAGGGGGTCTCTCTGACCGCCTGTCTAGCCTAAGCCATGGAATGCTCATCTACCAGGATTCCATCAAGCATCACAGGTCGTCAATCACAGCCAACTGGTGGCTCCATTGGGGGGGTTCTTATCCCTCTGCAGAGGTACTTTCGGTGTATTCAGTGTGCCCCAGCCGACAGTATTGTCAATGTTTTTATCATTATCTGTACGTATTAATATCATCAACATTTTTTTAAAACTTTTATCCCTTGTGTGAGTATGGCTTGTATATTAAAAGAAGTCTCCTTGTTTTGTGGTTCCCTTGGTGACTGCAATTTATGCAGAAGCCGATTTATCACCTTTTCTTGTAGGCAAAACGAGAGACAGTACTTGATTTTTAACGTTCCTCCTTCCTCTTTTTCTTTTGTTCTCTAAAAACTGATCTAGTGCTGATCTTTTTATATATGGACCTCTTTGATTCCTATTTTACTCTGGTTGACCCCCACCACCACCCCGGCATAGCCATTCGATGTTTAAAAGTCCTATTGTATATTTTAATAATGGAGATTCGCTTCCGGTTTTGTCTGTAATAAAAATTACGTCACTGCCTACGTCACATTACCCAAAATCGTCATAACATAGAATAAATACACTCAAAATTGGAACATGCAACATTAGACAGTCCTCATTGTTTTTTAAAACAAGTTTTAATAAATACATAACTGGTATTATATATATATATATATATATATATATATATATATATATATATATATATATATATATATATAGTTTGTTTTATCTTAATACATATTCAAAGTTTACATTTCAAATTGTTTTATTTTTTAATCCTTTAATGAATTTGATGATTTTACTTACTTAGGGTACAAACTTACTGAGATTGAATTTTTTACTCCCATCCCTCAGGCAATATGTTTCAAAAATCTATTTTTACATCGCCCGAAGGGCGTTTTTTTATTTTGTACTAGTTTATATAATTAAATATTTTTTGCTTGCTTGGACCAAGAAATATCATTCACCCCGCCCCCCCCCCCCTCCTGTGTTACATAATTCGTTGCTAGCCTACGAATTATGTATGTGAGTGTAGTTAGATTTTGAATTAAAATTCGTTGAAATTCAAAATCGAAAGGAGTTATATTATTGATGGCCAGTGACCTTTAATTGACCCCGCTCTTGTGTCTGCATAGAAGACTGGGTGCATATCACATAAATGCGTCCTGGTCTCCGGACCTAAAAATCTCTAAGCGGTGCCAGCTGAAAATCCTACCCATGCTACTTATGAACTTCCCAGCTGTTTGAAGGCGATTTTCCCAAAATATTAATGCGATATGTAGGGATATTTTACTCTCCACCCACAAGTATTGTCTCGACAAGTAAAGGTAATTGTATATCCCCCCTCTTTAAAATATTTACTTGTAGTGAAAAAACTTGGCAGGGGTGAAATATCGCTTTCATATAACATTAACTTTTCGGGAAAAACACCTTCAAATAGCTAAGGAGTTCATGGGTAGCAGGGGTCGGATTTTCAGCTGGTGCCGCCTAGCGTTTTTCTTTTTTAGGGTAAGAAGCCAAGACGCATTTATGTGATATGCATCGAAAACTGGTGGTGGTTTGATATTTTTGCCAACCATATGCCAATCGATGTCTTCACACGTTAGTGTGCCATGTATAGTATATTTTATTGCATCTAGTCCATCATTCAAACTTTAATCTCACTAACCCGTCGTTTTTCCGGCTGTTGACCCCTTTTTCATTACATATCCATTCGTACCTCGCGACCACTTTGATTCAGCGCTCGCTTACAATATTTCTTTAAGCGTGATTGATCGTGAGTCAGAGAACGTTATATTCAAATAGATTCTTCATTTAATCCACTCGTTTAAAGGCTTCTGAAAGCGGATTTTTAAAATGGATGCCAAGTCCCTTTCTATCAAGAGATTTTAGTTTAGAATTATTGAGAGAAATAATTGAATTGATCTGGCAATGGAGTATCGGCAGACCTTTAAAAATTCTAGAAAACTATCGGACAAAAAGAATAATACTCTTTAAAACTACTTACGTGGGAATATTATGGTTGGTTTGTTGGTTGGTTGGTTGGTTTTTACGGCCTAACACTAAGGGACACAAGGATTATATCTAACACTAAGGAACACAAGGATTTTACTTAATACTAAGGAACACAAGGATTCTGCCTAACATTAAGGAACACAAGGATTCTACCTAACACTAAGGAACACAAGGATTCCGTCTAACACTAAGGAACACAAGGATTCTACCTAACACTAAGGAACACAAGGATTCCGTCTAACACTAAGGAACACAAGGATTCTACTTAACATTAAGGAACACAAGGATTCTGCCAAACACTAAGGAACACAAGGATTCTGCCTAACACTAAGGAACACAAGGATTCTGCCTAACACTAAGGAACACAAGTATTCTACATAACACTAAGCAACACAAGGATTCCATCTAACACTAAGGAACACAAGGATTCTACTTAACACTAAGGAACACAAGGATTCTGCCTAACACTAAGAAGGACTCTAACTTGCAGCCTAAAAATGGACATAGAAATCGGTATTCTTCTTAATGTAATATTCATAAACACATGTAAATTTTGATTCATGTGTTATTTTATTCAGACATTATGTAAATGAAAACGTTCAAATTTTTACATAGAGAACAGGTTAATTTCTAAATTTCTAAATGTTATCATCCAGAGTACAACAGGAAAGTTTGAAAGAAAAAAATAGCTATTTTCAATACTTTTATAGCATGACAATAAAATAAAGAAGTAATATATATATATATCAACTCCTCCGAACGAATGACAGTCTACGACGGCCGTGAGGGTAAGGAACTTGGCAGACGAATATTCGTTCCCGGCTATAAGTAGCTGTTAAAAAGTTGAGCCGCATTGATGAGACGTAAACGTCGAAACACGTGTCTGTGGATGACTAATATATATATATATATATATATATATATATATATATATAATTTTGTCCGATGTGTTCTCCAGCCATTTTCAGGCATTTCTTGTCGAACTCGGTGACCTTCGTATCGAACCTTCACATCGAAATCGAGAACCTTCTTATCGAAATCAGGAGCCTTCACGCAACCTCAAACCGAACCCTTTATTGGGGTAGATTGTTTTCATTCCGTTAACCGAAATGTCGTGTATATAACAATAAATCGTGGAGTGGCAAAAAGTCGGCATCAGCCAGACAGCGAGGGATTATATCCCCTTTTCACTAGCGCTAGATCGAGGAGATTGTTTTTACGTCTGAGGTGGAGCACCACGCCTACCATCAGCTTCTTACTTTACCGCACTAATCCATGTGCTACTCATACGCTGAGTTGGTAAGGGCCGGTATCGAACCCGGAACCTTGCGGTTCCTAGTCAGACACTCTACCGGCTGAGCTAAGGCCTAATCTGAAAAATTCAGGAAAAGAGTTTTATAAATGCTTTTCAATGTCAATCAGGTTATGAAAAATAAATTCCGTGCGTATTATTAATGGAAACAAAAGTTTTTACTTATTTTATATATCCGTCAAATTCATCGTAACTGAAAATGGTAGAAACGACTTATTTCCGGTCTTTCTTGTTTCATATCGATAAAGATCATTCGGTAAACAAAACACAAACGAGAGATCGATGAAATTGGCGGAAAATACTGGCGCTAAAATGATTTGATTCAGTTATAGTCTGGCTAATAAGAATAAATAAATAACGATCATGTATTTCTTCTTTTCTTCACTAGTGTGTTCACTTGTTTCAAAAAGTTTTCATTTCCTTTGTAAAAACTTTTCAATTATTTTCTTCTCACTCAAACCCATACCCCTGCAAACCACACACCCCATGCACCCCACACACACATACACACACGTACGTACGAGGACCATTCGATAAATATAGGGACATTTTTTTAACAGAAAAACATTTTTTTCCAAACTTTTTTCCATAGACGTATGCAATATATTGTTTTGAATTCGTTTATAGCAAAACTATTTATTTTAGGCTATTCAAAATGGCGACAAATCAAATAGAGACCTGCACGCTTGAACATAGGGCAGCATAAATCTGTTGGTGGCTGAAAAATACAAACCATGTGAAATTTATAATATTGTGATTTTTTTTAAAGAAATTTCAAACTGCCTCAACTTTTATACTAGCACTTAGTTCTTTTTTAAGAAACTTATATACATTTAATGATTATAGTAATTAAGATCATCAAATTCATTAAAGGAGTAAAAAATAAACAATTGGAAATAGAAATTAGGAAGATTAACTTTTCTACACCAGAATTTTTCCTGAAATAATATTTAATAATTAAATTAAATTCAGTTTATCAATGAATAAAACAATTAACTATACAAAATGATTTTTTTATTGTTTTGATTATTTCTAAAAATTTTGAAATAAAAAAATAAACATACACCTTATTTATTTTACATTTAACAAACATTTAGTTTTAGTGTAAATAAATATTATATAAAATAAAATAGAGTAATGATACTTAAATCAATATTTAAATGCTAAATAATACCTAATATTAATTTTTTTTAATCGGAGGAAATAAAAATATCTAATTTATAGATTTATGTTCAACTAAATTTTATTTGGTACAATTATGTAGAAATATAAATTTTATGAAAATTTTCTTCAATAAATAAAATCTTTTGATAATAGATTCAGTATCAATTTGTCTGTGACTAAAATTGTGTCACTGCTTACATCACAATACTGTCATTGATAAAATATTATTTAATTAATAATCAATAGATGCATGCAACATTTTGATTTGAGGAGGGCAGAAGTATGTTTCCATTTCAAATGGTTTCATTTGTCTTTACTCCTTTAATAAATTTGATGATTTTACCGATAATACAAACCCTCTTATATGGAAATTTTAACTCAGACAATATTTCAAAAATTAATTTTTATAACCGCCCAGATGGCGTTTTTTGCTAGTTTATGTAAAAATGTTTGTACAATAAATTAATTAATATAATATATGTTGTTACACTCTTAATTCATTTTCTTAGAGATTTAATAAATTTTATATCCATTAAAGTAAGCAATAAATTGAATAATTTTATTTATTTAATTTTTAAAAACAAAATTTATATAAATAAGTAAAATGCTATTTTCAGTCATTTAATACAGAATATTATTCCTCTTATTGATGAATGTGTATTGTTTAAACATTGAAAAAAATACTATTAATTTCTCGCTACAATTAATTTAAATAAATATATTGCTGATGAAAAATAACAGTAATATGAAATAACCGTAAACAGTTTTTGAATTAAAAATAAATGTAAACATTTTTTTAAATTCCTAATAGGATTTATAAAATTTGAAATAAAAATTACCTGTTATATTTGTGAAGGTGCAGCGTTAACAATTGAAACTTAATACGGAAAAGAAAAAGTAGAAATAAATGTTTATTTTATCTATAAAAATGATCATGCAGCCTAGTTGGTAAAGCCGATGTCTGTACCATTTGTTTATTGTATAGTAGAGGGGACATTTTTTGTTTATCACCGCTATCAATAAACAAACCAACGTGAAGAAAAAAGATTTTAAGATAAATACTTTTAATTTTTTTTAATTTTATACAATTCTACAAATTGTATTTTAATTGAATGAATGGATAAAAAAAATACTTTTCATTATCTTATAACTTAATGACTCTATTATCTTAAAACTTTAAAAATGTTTTCGTTACCGTAAAAACGGAAGCTGACTGACACGGACAAAATAAGACACGTAAGAATTTAACGTAAGGTATGAATAAGTGGCTATATCTTATTTATAGATAGATTTTTCGCAAAACTTTATACATTAAATAATTATAAATACAAATTAAGATAAAAATAACTAGGTAAAAATGTATGCAACTAAACATGCATAAATTGAAAGATTCGTTAAAAAATTGCCTAGACCATCGGTTATTACAAAGACAACTCTATAGTGTATATAAACTAATGTTTTTCTTAAATATTATGTATAACTCAACTTGATTATAAATTAGGTTCTCATTAATAAATGCTTGAGATTATTGTGGAATCTGTGACGTAAGTAGTGACGTAGTTTCGGCTTCAGACAGAAATGCAATCTATCTCCATATATATAGATATTCTGTATCTTATTTTATGTTCTATCATATATATATATATATATATATATATATATATATATTAGTCATCAACAGACACGTTTATATATATATATATATATATATATATATATATATATATATATATATGAAAAGTAACGGGTTAGCTATGGGCAAAATATCCTGACATAATCCAATGATATCTAAGTAATTATATAAATATCATTAATCTCCAACTTATTATATTCTATCATATATATATATATATATATATATATATATATATATATATATATATATCAGCTACATACATACATATGAAAAATAAGGGGACTGGTTGGGGGTGAGCTATGGGCAAAATTTAGATGAGTGGATTGTGTTATTATTTAACATGATATCTTGGGAGTATGAAACTGTAATTTCAGCTTTCTGTAACCATTGCAACATATTTAACCATATGACCAACAGAACATATTTAATGTTTCACCTTTTTTAGTTTGTTGAATAGGGCAATTTAGGATGTTTACATCAAACAGTTTGTTTTACTACACAGGGTAGGCAAAGCTAGCCCATCATGATGTAAGGGTTTTCGACTTCTCCTTACAGATCCATTACTCTTGAATAGTGAATTCTATCGTCGCTGGAGGCCCCATACTTGCGACTTTGCGTCACATCCTACCCATGGCAAAAGGGTTGGGTAAATACCTACATTAGAAGAGGCTGTACTTATCCATGTTACATACGGCTTTTAATATAGTATTTCATCAGTTTGATATGAGTTAATGATTGATCGATTTTACTGCCCTGTCAACACGTCTGGGTTTTTTATATAGACAGGTTAGGGAATCGCGTTCATTTTACATTTACATATTTTATAAAGTTGCTTCTTTAGAGTATTTTTGCTCATGATCCTAACAAATATGAATATTTTTTTAAATATTTATTTGACCCATAGATGAGAACCTAACATTTACAACCACTTCAAGTCAGAGTCAACCAGGGAGTAATAGCAAGAAAATGACGATGATCATTCAACAAATAAGGTGAATTTGTCAAAGGCGTTTACAATAGAAAATAGAGTTCACAGTTGCACCTTTTTCATGAAATTCAATATCTATGTGTCCTTTAATGTCTTTAAAAACTGTCATAATGACCTTCTTTACTGGCCGCTGCACCCAGTTTTCACTCAAGGTTATGAGCACTATGAAAAACGAAAACAACCTCGTATAGGGTTTGAACTCAAGTTACCGTGTCCATTTGCTACGTCTCAGGTTCTTAGTAGCAAACCCATATGTCGCCCATTTATAAACTTTTTTTTTTTTCAAATTAAATATTGCTTCTCCGAAAACATCACACATTATTCTATCCATTTCAACTGATTTGAACATCTCAGTCACCAAAACTTTTTTTTGCAATGCCGAGTATTTGCGTTCTATCACTGAGATTAAATTTACTAGTCGGTGACGCTTCGTTCGCCGATAATTTCCCGTTTTCTATGAGTCTCGAGTACCTTTTTTTAGCGATTGTGATGCGTTTTAGTTACTATTTTCAAAATATAAAAGAATACGCGTGTGTGTGTATGTGTGTGTGTGTGTGTGTGTGTGTGTGTGTGTTGTAATGGCTATACCGAGAATACTCAGGATAATAATAACCAGATAAATTTCAAACCTGTAGGGGCCGGATTAGCTCGGTGTTTGTAGGGATCGGATCTGCTTGGTGTTTGTGATGGGTTCAAGAAGATCCGAGTTTTGATCCCCACAATTTAAATGTATAAGACTACGGAAATGTAGTTTCCGTAGAAAACAAAAGAAGAAGATAAAATTTATAAAAGAAATCACTTTATATACAAAACATTACAATTAATATAGTGATAGTCAATTGTTCTTTCATTGGTGTGTCTGTTGGTAGTTGTGTTTGCTGAGAGCGTAAGTTTGTTTATATTTTGTTCATTTGGAGTTATCAAATTTATAGCAGTTTTTTAAAATAATGTCTGTGATTGAAACTTGTATCGTATTGAGTAGGAGAGAGAGAGAAAATATGAAACGAAAAAATAGACGGACCTGTTGAGTCGTATTTTATGTCTTCGGACAGCGTGCTTTCTCCATTGTGTCGAGTTGGGGAGAGCGTCCGCTCCCACTCTGTCGAGTTAGGAGCATCCGCTGCGACTCTATCGAGTTTGGGAGAGTGTAGGCTCCAACTGAAGTCTTTCAGCTAAAAGGGTCTTTTTATAATTCTCTTTTACCATTGTCTACGTGATCCTTAAGTTAAATTTAATATTGGAATTTTCAAATATTAGCTGTTTTCTAATGACGTAAATATCGGATGATCTTGTAACATTCCGATGGCGTACATATTTTCAATGGAATTTAAACCATTGTTTCTATTGTTGCTAAAATATTTCTAAACTAATATTTATTCGATTATCTTTTGTTTACATAATTCTAAACTTAACTTATACAATTGTAAAATTACTTGTTTCAGAAATATTCTCAAATACACTTAATCAAATATAAAATGGATAATTAAGCAAATAAAAACAAGCCGACCTTGTTTTGGACGGGTAAAAAAGAGAAGAAATTAAGCTTAGCGAATTCAGTTTGCTTCAAAACAAAAAAACATTTCTTAGATTGAAATAAGTTTCGCTATGAATAATAATAATAATGCAGAATGTACATTTGTGGGAAAAATTCATTTCCTCCAAGAAATAGCCTTTTTTAATGACCCCCCTCTCTCTCTCTCTCTCTCTCTCTCTCTCTCTCTCTCTCTCTCTCTCTCTCTCTCTCTCTCTCTCTCTCTCTCTTGCACACACACACACACACACACATATCAAACCCAACCGAACTACTTGCTTGTAGAAATGACCTTCATCTGTGAAGAAGTGTCAATCACCATATATATATATATATATATATATATATATATATATATATGTGTGTGTGTGTGTGTGTGTGTGTGTGTGTATATATATATATAATCACGACACGCAAACTCAGCGAATACTGTGAGTGACGAGCGGGACACTCGACAGCTGTTTCGAGCTAATTAGGTTTCATCAGCAGTGTATACTTCATCTACCCCCAACAGATATCAAACCGGAGAACCCAGAACGCAGAGCCAGAGACTCTACCTCTAGGCCACCGGCCCACGCCATACACGGGATTCGCCAAATCAACGAGTTAATAATAAATGCGTTACTACTATATCCTAATGTGTCGTGTAGCTGCATCCACAACATAATAGAGGACACGGTTACCTCTCGGAGTCACGACTTCTCAGCATGGTGGCATGCATCCACGTACTCATTTCCATACTGAGCACAGAAATTTAGAAAGATACATCGAGATAATTTGATATAATTGAATAACCACTAGCAAACGCGGGGAATACCGTGTGCGACTTGCTGAACAGTGGGCAGACGTTTCAACCTAATTAGCAGTGTATACGATCTCCCCCGGACAGCTACATATATATAATGAATTAAACCTAAGTAGATAGTCAGAGACTATCTTTCTGTTTCTCCTAATGGGTCATCAGGATAATTCTGATTCTGATTCGATCTTTTTTTCTTTTCGATATTATAATAGTGCCAATTGATTATTTTCAGGTCGTTCACATGATTTGGTCTTGTTTTGTGATGAATATTTTTTTCTCCAGGTGAAAGTTTATATTGTGTAATTATAAATTATACAGACGAGAGTTTTTATACGGCCGATGTTTAGAAATAAATAAATATATATATATATATATATATATATATATATATATATATAGAGAGAGAGAGAGAAGAGAGAGAGAGAGAGAGAGAGATTTTAGGTACTTTCAGTGGCAAAATGTATTGGGGAAAATAAGATTTCAGTATGGAGAGATATACCTGCTATAAAAGTAAAGTAGACTCTATTGTTGCTAAAGAAATTCACGTAAATGTTATTGATTCTTTTATAAATGTAACCTTTTGTAAGGATTATAATACATATATATATATATATATATATATATATATATATATATATATATATATATGTACCCAATTTTAGATTCATATATAGACAGAAAGACAAGTATATATACACACACACACACACACACACACACACACATATATATATATATATATATATATATATATATATATATATATATATATATATATGTTCGGGACATCACTCTATTCATCTCACGCCTTGTCTTTATATTCATGAAAGATATATATATATATATATATATATATATATATGTGTGTGTGTGTGTGTGTGTGTGTGTGTGTGTGTGTGTGACTGTATTCCAGTCTCCTTTTCTATATGTAAATTCTAAAACTGGGTCCGTTTATACTCTTGAGAGGGACAGATAGACAGTCAGACAGACAGTCATACAGAGAGAGAAAGAGCGTGCGCGCGAAAGAGAGAGAGAGAGAGAGAGAGAGAGAGAGAGAGAGAGAGACGTTTTCTTACTTATCTTCAAATTCAAGCATTTTCTATTGATCTTCTTGCTGCTGTAATCAGATTTATAATAAGATTCTTTTTCCTTTATCGAAATTTGATCAGTCGATTTCTTTTATGTATTCTGTGCACGTATCAACACGAATCACTTGCTATGACCAACGTGTCGACAACGTTCCAGTTATCCCTACCCTCGCCCCGGGATGGCAAAATCAATTTACTTTTCGCAATCCAATACAGTAACATCAAAGATCTTTGTAAAGGTTATAGAACAATGACAAGATTGTTCCATTCTCTTTATCTACACCCAGGAATGGTTAAGGAAGGTTTAAGAACACCAGTTAAAACTGATAGGAAAATATCGTAAGGAGTAAAATATTATCATATTGGAAATTGTGTGTTTGTTTGTCTGTAACCGAAACTATATTACTACTAAATTCACAATTCCCTTAGTTATTTACGTCACATTCTCCATGATTTTATTTTTATTCAATGCTCAATTATTAATACAATTTTATGTTTATTACAACCTCAATTATTAATATAATTGTTTTACATTATTAATATTGTTGACTTATCTACATACTAATAACATGCAATTATATCTATATATACAACAAAATAGTGGTTTATAGTGTGAACGGGAAGGCTGATTTGCATATTGATATTAGAAATGTAACAACAACAACAGTGAGGCCAATTGTTGTTGGGGCACTTGGAACGATCCCAAAAAGCTTGGAAAAAAGATTAGTGGAACTGGAAATCAGAGGGAGAATTGACTCCATCCAGACAAGTGCACTGGTGAAATCGGTTAGAATACTCAGAAGAGTCCTGAAGACCTGAGGAGACTTATTGTCACTCAAACTCCAGTGAAAGACCATCAGCTAACGCTGGTATTAAAAACTCTCATAGTAATAATTTGATTCCCTGAGAGTTGTGCAAGAAATTAAAGTACCACTGAATACTAGATATTCTTTTCTGTCCTCCCACCATATCCCGCCCTGTCGGCTGGGGCATTAGAATGCACCGACTGCACCTCTGCAGAGGGGTAAGATTCCACCAATGGGGCCACCTGTTTGCCGTGAATGCTTAAGGATGAAATCCAGGTGGCTGAGCAGTCCATGACTTGCAATACTCCACTTTGGCCCTATCTTGGGCTAGACAGGCGGTCGGAGACGCCCCCTCAGATCAATCGGCTAGTCACGTCAAGCTCTAGCAACTATATGATTGCCCCAACCCTATTGCTCTTATGGTAAGCCCCAACCCTTTTATCATATGGGTGCTAGAAAACGGTGTCTGAGGGTCTACATGTCCTGGGAATGACGTTAAACTCTATCTGATGGTTAGGTTCTAGTTCTGGAGTTTTGGTGAATGTGGAGTACCCCTTCGTCACGATTGCTCCCTGGTTCACTCTGACCCGGAGTTGTAGTACCTGTTAGGGTCCCATCTATGGGTTAAATAGAAAAATGTATTTATAAAATTTCATTTTAAAACTTTATCGGCATTAAATGACCCACTGAGGTTGATATGCCGTAAAACAAAACAAAACAAACCTCACACCATGTCAGATAAACATAAATTCCGATTAATGTGGAGAGCCTTGCAGAAGCGGAAGTTCATGCAGTGACCAGGGTAAAAATTCTTTTGGGGTGCCTCGTGCACCGAGCAATAAATTGAGTCCTGTCCCTTTTAGAAGAGGGGGCTAGTATTGCCTGTAGGGATGGGTCCCTGGGATCACGCGAATTATTTTGCTGTGTAGAAGACCTGCCAGAAGTGATGGCTAATAGGGTCGGGTGGCGAGGAAGAGTCATAGAGATCTATGCTTTCGATTCAATGTTTGTTTTTTGTTTTTTTTTTGTTTTCAAATATTACGGACAACGCCATCTTAAACTTTCCAGACTAATTTAATTTCTAAATTTTGCCAGTTTTAAGATAGATTTAAATTTAAAACAAATGTGAAACAATCTTAAAAACGAATCAGAGACAATGTTATAGGGATTTACCCAAATTCATAAAAATTCACAAAATCTTGAACTTAAATTCTATCATTCTGTTTAAATTTACCAAATTTTTAAAAAATCAAATATTTCTAGCGTGTGTTATGTTTTCTTTTCTTTTTCAAATTTGAATGTTAATCTTGAAAATTGAAACCCAATCTTAGAAATGTCCCGGTGAAGTGTGGGTACGACGGCTAGTCAATTCAACTAATGATTTATACATGAATTGTTTTTGTTTTTCATTTAAATTTGTCATAATTATACCAAGTCATTTCAAGTTCCGAGATTATGTTTTTGTTCTTTTCATCGTATCAAGACAATCTTATTTTTCGCGAAGAATTTGTTATTATTATTCCCGAAGCCGTTCGTAATTCCCAAGAAACTTAAAAGGAGAAATATGTTGTTGTTTTTTTATCCCATTCGGTTATAATATATAAGTTCCGACATCATTATAATGAAATAAATAAGTGGAAACATTTTTTACAATAGAGATTGAAACCAAGAAAATGAGATTTTGTTTTATTTCCTGAAGAAATAGTATAATTGTACTGAATAGACAGTAAACTCATAAATGGAATTGTAAATTATTTTATTTTCATAGAAACGCTATAGCGGTCACAAAAATCTCGGTACGATTTGCCATTTTTTTCTATCTTGCTTTAATATGCATACAATAGACGAATTATACACATTCGCACGCACGCACACACACACACACACACACACACACATATATATATATATATATACATTTATACAAGGTGTGTCAAAAAAGTATCGAGATTTTTTGTACTTTTTGACACACCTTGTATTCTGAAAAAAATAACGTTCCATTCATTTTCATTTCCATCTCGGTAAATACAGCTTTAAAATTGGTACTTTTTGACACACCTTGTATTCTGAAAAACAATTAATGAATGAAGCGTTATTTTTTCAGGATACGAGGTGTGTCAAAAAGTAGAAAAAATCTCGATATCTTTTACACACCTTGTATATATATATATATATATATATATATATATATATATATATATATATATATATATATATTCAATGTAAGTTGAAAATGGAAATAAATCCGACAATATGTTGAAAGGGTTTTATATTCAAAATAATAGTAAATAAAATACAGGTGTACATGAACAAACCCATGGCCGAAACACGCGTTGGTAACTCAAATTAAGTTAATTTTATCCATTCAACATTTTCTTTCCTTTATTCATTTATCCTTTCAACATGTATATACATTTGACGAGGAGTGGCCCATTTTTTATTTTGATATTCTATATATATTACGGCTACAAATACAATGGTACATGTGTAAACGGTTACATTTACAATGCTACACGTGAAAACCTGTTTAATGTGCAATGTTACATGTGTAGACGATTACACATACAATGCTACATGTGCAAACGGTTATATGTACAGTGCTAGATGTGTAACCAGTTACATGTGAAATGCTACATGTTGTTGCTTATCGTCCTCTTTATGGGAACTTTGAAGAAGACTGAAATCTTTTCCAAGTGTGAATTATGATAAAGTTAGCCAATCCCCAAAATTTGAGCTTCTAATTCCAAAAATTGGCAAATCTATGTCGATTTTTAGCTCTCCAATTTTTGGTAGTAGGAAAGCTCTAGAACTCATTTTACAGACAAAAATAGATTACAAAAAGTCGCCATTTTTCGCCAACCCCACCAAATTTAATCGGAATAACATCATCAATTTTTGGAATTGGAAGCTCAAATTTTTGGGATCGTCTAATATTAACATAGTTCATACCTGGAAAAAAATTGTAGGGGGTGGGAGATAATTTTACTTTTTCTGGATGATTTGACATGAAATTGCTCTGATATGATATTTTATTATCTATTTATTTTATTTTTATCGTACATTTAATTTGTCTATAAATTCAATAAATCATTTTCAAATTTGAATAATTTTAATTTTCTAAAATAAACGTATAAAAATATATAACGTATAAAAATATAATAATCTTTTATCCATGATAAACAAATGATATATTTAGAATTTCACTTTTGCAGATGACGTCGACACGTAGATCGTACACCAAAATAGCACTGGCTGGAAATGATTGAGTAAACAGTAGTCTCCCAAATACGTCGCATTTGCATACAAGAATCGAGAAAAATCATGAATTATATTTTTTTGAAATCATGGGAAGACTTATATAGAATTCAAATCAACTGAATATTAGATTCAGCTAAGGAGGAAAGGAATACAAATATCATATATCAATTTAATCATATATTTTCTAATATTTAATTTTTTGCTAAGAATTTTAAGAATTTGTCATTTGAAGAAGTTTTTAAGATTTTAGAAATGTGTATGAATTTCAAATTAATTTACTTTAACATGTTTTCTGAATGTGAGATTAAATTCATCTTGTTGGTGTCCAGGTTGTGTGTGTTACTTGTTTCTTGTGTTATTCTTTGTATTTGCATCTTTATATTTGTAATTTTTTGCCCTTCGTGAGATTGACGGATAAATAGTTTTACACGTAAGATCATGCCCCTCTTAAATTGCTTAAACTATTTATTTCGTTAATCGAAAACTAAAAGAGCTACAGGTTGTTTTCGGGATTTTAAAAAGTCAGAGATAAATCTTTTATCTATATTCTAGACGAATCTCTACTGAATTGCTTGGAGCATGCAGTAAGTGTCATTGGCCTCTCAGTGAACTAGAAGAAAACAGAACGTATGTGTTTTAAACGACATAGTGACATCTCCACATTAAATGCCATGCTCGATTGAGACGAATGGCGAGAGAGAGGGTGGGAGAGAGTGAGTGAGAGTGTCAAAGGAACAAATCCGTGGTATCAGCACATGACTTGAATATATATATATATATATATATATATAGATAGATAGATAGATAGATAGATAGATATAAAAGGTGTGTCAAAAAGTATCGAGATTTTTTGTACTTTTAACACACCTTGTATTATGAAAAACGTTCCATTCATTGTTCCTTTCTATCTTCGTAAATACAGCTTCAAACTTGGCACTTTTATGACACACCTTGTATTCTGAAAGAAAATAATGTTCCATTCATTGTTCCTTTCTATCTTCGTAAATACAGCTTCAATCTTGATACTTTTATGACACACCTTATATATATATATATATATATATATATATATATATATATATATATATATCATTCGTATTACATTGAAAGTTTTATAAATAAAATTTAAAAAATCTGCAGTAAAATATATTTCCGAAAATTGTACAAAAATATCGGAAGCGTACAGAAAAAATACAAAAGTGAGATAATTATTACTTACACACAACTCTGAGTTTCACGTTAACCATCATCAGGTGAGTTTCGTAAAACGATTTTTGAGTTAGTCAAAAAAGTGTATGAATTTGTTTTTGTTTGTGTGCATGCAATAGAGAGAGGGGGAAGGGGAGTCTGAGAAAGAAAGATAGATTGGGAGGGGAGAGAAGATAAAATCTTATAAACATGCTACAAGAACTATAAAGAATTTGATGGATTTGATAAAGAAACGGGTGAATAGAAAAATAGATTTATATTCCTTTGTTTGTCTAGTTATCTAAAGACATTAGATAAGCTTTACGTAAAAATGCACACACTCTTATCTCCCTTTCTTTTTTATAATTTTTACTTCAAGGGCCAGTTTAGCTCAGTCGGTAGAGTGTACGGCTTGAAAACATAAGGTTCCTAGTTCGATACCGGAAGGCTTATTCTTTTTCATTTTTACAATAAAAATGGAGGCAGTTAGTTGAATTATATAATAAGAGAATGAACTCAAGTCTATAGCAAATCAAGTTGATTTTTTAAAAGGAACATTGCAAAAGTGATTCAGTGGTTTTATCAATTAGCTGATTCAAATCCCATTGATAATTGGTGGGAAGTGGGGTTTTTTTATCTATTCATTAGAAGGATCAAAGAAATCTTGAGAACTTGAAGAGTATTATTATCTTAAATTCATGAATATTTGAGGACCGGTTTAGCTCAGTTGGTAGAGCGTTCGGCTAGGAATCACAAGAAATCCTAGTTTGATACCGGCCCTCGCCAACTCAGCGTATGAGTAGCACAGGTATCTGTGCAGTAAAGTAAGGAGCAGGTGATAGGTGTGGTGCGCCGCCTCAGACGCAAAAACAATTTCCTAAGTCTAACGCTAGTGAAAAGGGGGTAGACTCCCTCGCTGATTGGCTGATACCGACTTTAGGCCACCCCGACAACTTTGATATAGAGAAACTTTTTCCCCTCACTAATATAGGAAATACCCTCTGGAAAGGTATAAACACTTTATCTCCCAGCTATGGGTTAAATGTTACAACTCCTTTTCTTTTACAAGGATGGCATTGGCTTTAAATAACCTACGAAGGGTGATATGTCATTAAATAAAGAAACCAAATCAAACCTATTAGAGACTGTTTTTGAAATGGACGCGGTCCTGTGTGGGGTTTTTTTTGTGTTTTTTTTTTTTTTTTTTTGTTTTTTCACACAAGACCGCGTCCATTTCAAAAACAGTCTCTGAAGATGAAGTTTCTTCGAAATTGATTAGACACTGGAGAATATTTTATTTTTTTATATGCATTATAATTGCCTTCTTAATATAA
Source organism: Doryteuthis pealeii (assembly GCA_023376005.1). Taxonomy (NCBI): domain Eukaryota; kingdom Metazoa; phylum Mollusca; class Cephalopoda; order Myopsida; family Loliginidae; genus Doryteuthis; species Doryteuthis pealeii. The sequence continues at coordinate 256,221 of CM042146.1, read as the reverse complement.
ATAAATAATAATATACTTAACAACGCTTCAAGCAAATTATCAAATACTATTAAACCTATTAGGTATATACCAACACCTCTGACACAAGCAGGATGTGATACAATGTCAATTTCTTAGCCGGGGTTTAACAAGCTTCAGTTCCGAGTTTGTATTGTCCTAGACTGGCGGTCATACAAAGGTTAAAAAGTTCATCCTACTATTTATCCATAGCTGGAGGGAGAATAGTTGGATAAATACTTTTCCCAAATATATTAGCGCTATGTGAAATGTTAACAGCCATCTCCAGGTTTTGAACTCTGGTCGGTGTGTCCATTTCCTATGACGATAACCATTACATGTGCGTCTTTAAACCTAATATGGAAAAGATTTTCGACCTTGTGTGTACGAAGAGGTTAGGTATATTAAATTCAGACAGAAAAAGAGATAGAGGGAGACAGACTGAGACATGCTGAAAGAGACGCAGTTGTTTAGGTAGTTTTGCCTGTTTGTTTAAATATTTTTCTTTTATATGGGGATTATATTTTTTTGACATTATATCAATACTAAACACTCCTTACGGACTAAAACGATTCTTTTCTTGAGTGTTAACACAGACCGGTCAGCAAATATAATTCATCACTGTCATACCCAGTAGAGATATAAGACTCTTAATATGTTCAATAGAGTGAGAAAATTATGTTACCTAATAAAATGGTTGCTTGAGATTACAAGAAAAAAAAGCAAATAGAAAAATGTTCAATCTATCGATTCGGATGATGGATTAGCAAAAAATAAATAAATAAATAAAAATAAACAGTCTAAGATCCTAATATTCTGTTTTGTTCTTTTCAACCTACACTGTTTAAGTGAAAACTGACTTTTAAAAGAAAAGGTTAAGCGTAAAGAATATGAGATGACCTCGGCATTATCGCTTATCGTGTAAAAATGTAAGATGTTCCATTATCTTGCGAATCAAGGTACAGGCATCCAAGTTTTGTAAAAACAAAAGCAAACAAATAGGTGGTCTCCTGCGTTCAATCGATATATGTTCCGATCAAATCTGCGTAAGAAAAAACTTCCAGAAACTATTGCAATATTTCATACCAGTTTTGATATTTTCATTTGATTTGTTTGGCTGGTTTGGTTGGTTTTGCGGCATTCCAACCCTTGTTGGCTAATTTAAAGCCAAAATCAATCAACTTTACAAGCAATTATATCAGGAGGCGCTAATACCTTTGGGAAAGGTATGAATCCAATTCTCCCTCCAGTTATGGGTAAATAGCAGGGAAGACTTGACTCTTTAACCATGGTTAGGTAATCAGTCTAGGAGAAGGAAAACCTGTTTAAACTCTGCTTAAGAAATTGACCTTGTGTCACATCCTGTTCGTGCAGAGGGATTGGTAAATATGTATGTATATCAGGTGTATCGAAAGCTTTCGTAAAGTGGGCCAAATTTGATCAAGTTAACATACTCGAGTGCTGAATTTGAAGAATTGAAGATACCAAAGCACCAATGGGGTTTTCTTATCTTTTTAAACCACAAAATCACATATAAATATAATTTCGAATACTTCCGGTATGTTGTCGAGAGCTGTTTCGGAAATTCGCAAAGGGACCGATCGTAAACAAACACCAAAAGGATTTTGCTAAAATTATTAAATTTATCAGGTGCGAAAATCTCCATTAAGCATTGTTTGTGTTTGCAAATCGACCGGAAAGAAAGCAAAAAATGTGACGTTTACAACTGCTCTTGTGATTTTATGTATTTTGTTCCATATCAACTGGAGTGAATCGGTGCAGTGTCCGCTTTAATATTGCTCTAGCGGGCCATAAATGATACATTATAAAACAGAAGCTGTCGACCCTAAGAAACCAATTATGGCTCGCGGGTTTGACTTTGGACTTGCCTGGATTATATGGTTCAAATACGAATTTACCCACTTTACTCCACACGAGTAGAATGCCATACAAGTTCAATTTTTCAGCGGAATTTAACAGATTTGAATTGAGAGTTTAACTTCTTTTAGACTGGTTGCCTATCCAATGTTAAAGAGACCAGTCTGCCATATTTACCCATAGCTGAGTAATAGCACTATGTCCACGATTTAAACCCGGATCGCTGATTCCATTTCGTACAACGTTTAACATTACACCACGCGCCTCCACAAATATATGATTCATATAGCTAATAAATATATATTTTAACTGTTAATAATGCAACTATAATTGATAGTACTTACTATTCTTAATACAAATAATTCGCATACCAATACATGGTATTTTTACAAATTCCCAGCAAGCCAAAAAAGACACCAAATCATTCTATGGTATGTACGTGCCGACTCATAACTAAGAAAAGAGATGTCATTGAGCATTAAAATCACACATGTACTTTAATACGCTTAAAATTAGGAATAGTATAAAATTTAGTTTTCGATTTTATTGAGTAGGTGATATAATTCAATAATAAAACCTCAATCAATTTGTGTAACGCTTCACAATTGTTCATGAGAAAGTACAAAAAGAAATAAACTAGGCATAGAATAGACGAATAAATTTTATTTGAATTAATACGCGAAATTCACACACACACACACACACACACACACAAATATATATATATATATATATATATAATATATATATAACTTTCAAAGAAAGAATAACTTAACAAACCGATATCCCGTTTTCTTTTTTTCTTCTTTTTTTCTGTCATTGAACGTTAGATATTGCTCTGTATATAATTTAATTTATTGATTATTATACATTGAGCTCTTTTTAGGGGTTAATAAAAATCCTTGTATGAGTATATATGTTTGCACCTACTAGAGCATATAGTATGGTTGTACAGTGAAATCTGAGGACCCCAAATAGAATCATCCGTTACCAGTCATTTGGATTACCTTACATTTATATATGTATATATACACACACACACAAACACATATACACTCACACACACACACACACACACACACACATATATATATATATATATATATAATATATATATATATATATATATATGCTCCCAATACCCGGTAGAGGTCTCTAGAGATATTAAATACACTTCACCGTTTACCGTAAGGCATTACTCGTCTGTTGTTTACAGACTTGAGTTTTCTAGTGATTGCAAACATAAATCTACTTAAGTATATATCAATTAATCGCCTCGTACTGACATTTGCCGACCGCTGAGAGGGTAAGTAGCTTAACAGACGAAAATTCAGTCGGGTTTCGCTCCCGGCTAGAAGTATCTGTTAACACTGATGAGACGTAAACGTCGAAACACTGTGTCTGTGGATTACTAATATATATATATATATATATATATATATATATACATATATGTGTGTGTGTGTCATTATATATATTGTATGTTTGAGGATATGTGTGTATATGTCTCACACTTTTGTGTATATGCACGTGAATGTTTTGCCTTATTTTTGTTTTGATTTTTTGGGTGTTTGGCGGTTGTGGGATATTTTTTTGCAAAATTAGAAGAAAAAAAGCGAGTAATGATTGATCTGTAAAAAAAGGGAAAATCAATACTTCAGAACCTTTTGATAACAATCGATATTTCATATATTTATTAATTTATTCATTTTTTTCTTTAATAATATTTTAATCTGCACGCCCCCTACCACTCACATCGCAAAGCATAACACTCTAAAAATTAGGTGTTGATGCAAAGTCAACTATGGTCACTAAGTCTTTTCTTATCAACTCCAAAATAATGTAGAGAAAAAAAATCACACCCATTTATCAAAATACGTTTCACAAAGTGATATTTTGTTTCTTTTAAGAAAAGCATAACGATAGATTATTGATAAGTTTTCCTGCTTTTTTTATAAAAATGGCGCCAAACTGATTGATAGATAAAAAAAATGTACTTTCCTTATTTTCTAATTTGTGTAAAATCCTGAAATATCTCCGAGGTGGCACGTTAAGGTATATGACAGCTTTATAGAAAATGTTAGACATTTACTCATTCATCCATTTATTTCTAAACTTAGACTGAATTCAGTGTAGGAAAAGGACATCGTAATTTCAGGACGTAGAGCAGTGGTTTTAAAATTTTGAAACCGGGATCCCTTTCTATATCCGGGTCTATCTCGGATATAAAAGATGAAATCTCATGTATACTTATATGTCTCGGAAAGGGATATATTAGGAAAAGTAGTAGTGTGGTACACTCGAGCAGGTAAGTAAAAATACTTGTGTGACGTCGTCGTAGTTGTAGTGGTAGTAGGCGTAGTAGTAGGCGTAATTGTAGACATTGTACGTTTACATTGTTCAGTATTTATAGACACCAGTCACTGAGTAATGACTTTTAAAAGAGGGCGGATCAGAGTTTCTCTGCAGAGTTGTGATGACACACTCATGTACTTCACTTCTTATTTTTTGAATAAAGAAATTTGGAGTGAGTACATGAGTGTGCTCACTTCAAATATTCAGACTTTCATCTTCTCTGATTGGGTCCGCTTGGTGAGGGGAGTATGATGTTGTAAGACCCGAAATTATTATTCCTTATTTTCATTTTTCCGAGGTTCCAAAACAATCAAAAAGTTTATCAGCATCCATCATGTGTGTTGGATGCTGATAAACTTTTTTGATTGTTTTGGAACCTCGGAAAAATGAAAATAAGGAATAATAACACACATACACACACACATACACACACACATACACACGCACACACACATATATGCATATAGGTATTTTGTGTTGGGGAAGGAAAATATAGTGCTCAATTACAGTTGTCAGTGCTATATTTATTTGTGATGATTTACTATACAATTAAAAGGCGTTTGTTACCGTTGGTTTTGAAGCAGCGTATTATCCGTTTATCCACAAAACAAAGCACCCTGAACAGCCTGTTTCAAGAGGCTTTGATTTGAGGATAAGTAGCTAATACACTGCTTTGAGACCAATGGTAACAAATGCCTTTTAATGATATAGTAAACCATAACACACACACACACACACATATATATATATATATATATAGAGAGAGAGAGAGAGAGAGAGAGAGAGACAGACAGACAGACAGACAGACAGACAGACAGGGAGAGAGAGAGTCACATAGAGTCAGAGAGTCAGAGAGGGGGGATTACATGGTTTTTTTTAAATAATCATTTTGATATTGACATATTGCAGACAAAAGCGTGATTCGTCTCTCAAAACGGAACAGACAACACCCCACCCTTTTCATTTAATCTACGATATCTGCGGAAAAAAACCCAACAAGAAACCTTAAAAAGACAAAAGAAGCGCCGGTGACCAAAAATATATTTGTTCGTGGCATCCACCACTTTAATGAAAGTAGACATTATTAAATATACAGACATTTTGCTTCCTCGTCGGATTAATTCGGTTGTAAAAATAAGATTATCTATCAATATGACTGATAATCTTATCTTTCTAACCGAAAATAAATTATTCACTCCAAAGACGCCTCGTCTCACAGACCAATAAATTATTGTTCTTAATTTGGACAAAAGTGATTTTTTTTTTGGGGGGGGGGTGCCAAACGAATGTTAGATTATCAAATAACAATACAGTGTTACCAACCATAACAAATGATCCCATATGCATTTCCCCAGGACTCTATTTAATCCCAGATGACTAAAGGGACCTATCAGTGGCTGGTCGAGATTTTCCCCCACTATGTCACCACCAGCAGAGTAAGAAGGTGAGGTCATAATTACTTTTAGCTTTAATACAGCTTTTCCGGACAGTATCTTGCCACCTTTTGATTAATAAAAACATTTTTTAACGATTGTTTATTCTAATCTGTTTACTGTCATATGGATTACTTTGCTTGATTTTTTTAAGCATTTAATCCTTACCTCCCTAAAAAACGGATGGAGCTCTCTCTGGCGGCCTTTACATGTATATATATGTATGTATTTATCAGTTAAAATTCTCTTCACAGTCTGTAGGTGCTGATGATAGCCAAGCGATAAGGAGCCTGACTGATTATAAATCATTGGGTTTCCATCGCGGCCTGAGGTAGCCTACAAATGTCTAGCGATACTGAAGAGACGTGATACGTCAGAACATGGTATCTGTGGATGACTATATATATATATATATATATATATATATATATATATATATATATATTTGGTTATTTAAAATAATAATAGTTTGAATGGTGTACACATGGATAAACTCCTGACCGAAACACGTGTAAGTAAAATTGATTAAAATATCCTATTTTATCCATTCTATACTTTCTTTACTTTATTTCTTTTTTCAACATGCCGTCGGATTCACTTCTATTTTCATTTTACACACACACACACACACACACATACATACATATATATATATATATATATATATATATATATATATATATATATATATTTGTTTGTGGCTTTGTGGGTTTTTTTCTAATTTGGAGTTGGACACTTTCTTTATTATAGCCATTTATGTAAGGATTGGCTTTTCTTTATTTGAGTGTAGTCCCTTTGCGTTCTGTTTACGACTGAAATCTCCTTCCAAGATTCTTGTACTGTATCTATAACCAGAAGAATTACAGCGGTGATGTTGTAATATACAATTTAACATATGCAGCTGAAAGTAAATACAGTGGTACCTTAAATTAAGAGAGTGATCCATCTTACGAGTTTTCCAAGTTACTCGGTCGATATTTTTTATCTGTGCTGAGAGCTAAAATTTGAGATACGACTAAGCTTCATTTAAGTTTCCTTAGGAAACTTATTACACCAATACACCAATATACAATTTCTATAACGGCATATTACTTAATATATATATATATATATATATATATATATATATATATATATATTAAAGAAATGGATACAATAGAAACCTACTCGAGTTTCACCATAAGGATCTTCAGGGTTAAATCCACTGAATTAATCGAGGTACCGATTAGTTGCAGTCGATTACACGTGTGTTCATTGAATAATCCTTATGGTGAAACTCAAGTAGGTTTCTATTGTATCAATTTCTTTAATAAATTTGCTCTACTTTGTATTGAGCACTTTGTATTTGTTATATCGCTGACTTAACCCCTGGATTTTGTGCACCTCCAGCGATCGTGCCTATATTCACCGGTAAGCCACCTTTATATATATATATATATATATATATATATATATATATATAATATATATATATATATTAAGAAAATGAAATACCAAAAATCAAGAAATTAACGGAAATTAATGAAATTTTCAGTGTTGATATATTAATGAATAAAAGATATGATAAATCAGTTATTTTATTTAAAAATTTTTTACATTTTTTCAGGTCAGTTAACATTGAACCACGTATATTTGAGAATCTGTGTTACGCCTCAAAGATACGTGGTTCAAAGTTATCTGACCTGAAAAAAGAAAAAAGTTTTTAAATAAAATAACTGGTGCATTATATCTGTTATTTATCAATATATCAACACTGAAAATTTCAATAAATTTAGTTAATTCCCTGATTTTTGGTATTTTTGGTATACGATGGTGGAATTTAGGTCTATTAAGTTTGATTTAACCAGACATTGACTTGCTAGAGTTTTCAAAATCTTGTGCAGTTCTCCTATATATATATTCGCCATTACTTATACACGATTCACTATTATTTTTTGTATTCCAAATGTTCTCTCAATAAACAAAACACTGCTGTTTGTTTGTATAATGTTGCGCACCGGGGTACATCTTCATGTAACAGCCGAAAGGGTAACGAAAAATTAAAAAGAAAACATAGCAAGTTTTGTGCATTATCATATATATATATATATATATATATATATATATATATATATATATATATGTATGTATTTGTGTGTGTGTGTGTGTGTGTGTGTGTATGTGTTGTGTGTGTGTGTGTGTGTGTGTGTGTAAAATAAGAATATGACTCTTTAGAAAAAGAAAATGAACAAACTAGAACGAGCCGATATTCAGAAAATGACTCGTCGTAAAAAAATAAAGATAATACTGAGTGAGTCGCAATAAAATAAATGTTGAAAAAGTGCTCAATATGTGCGTAAAGCTGGTTAGAGAAGCGAATAAGTAATATATGCTAACTACCCGTTTCTCTGACGATACTTTCAAAGAAAAGTGAGAAGTCAACTTTTGTTGCTTATTTCCCTCCCCCCTCTCTCTCTCTCTCTCTCTCTCTCTCTCTCTCTCTCTCTCTCTCTCTCTCTCTCTCTCTTATATACACAAGGTGTGTCAAAAAAGTATCGAAATTTTCGGTACTTTTTGACACACCTTGTATTTTGAAAAATTAACGTTCCATTCATTCTTTATTTCTATCTTGGTAAAAACAGCTTTAAAATCTATACTTTTTGACACACCATGTATTCTGAAAAAAATTAACGTTACATTCTTATCTTGGTAAGTACAGCTTTAATCCCGATACTTTTTTACATAAAGGGAAGAGAATAATAGAGAAACAGAAAGTGAGGATGTTGCCTGGGTTTCAAGATTAACTGGCCAAAAATATATTTAAAAAATTGAATAAACTGTTTGTTTTTGTATTTTTGTTTTTTGTTTTTGTTTAGTTGTTGTTGTTTTTTTTTTGGGGGGGGGGGAGTGCGAATGATAGAAAAATAACCATGACCAAAGAGAGAAAAGATTTGAAATTCAAAAAACTAAACGCAACCGTATCACCAACCTTACTTATTTTGTTTCTGTTAAGAAAATGACATTAACAATATGTATCTAATTCATAGCCGTTGTCTATTACACTTTTCTGTCGAGAAAAACTTGTGAGATTAGAAACAATTAAAATATATATCGCACAGAAAATATTTATGATATACAAATAGATTTTAAAATGATTAAAGAAGCCAAGAAATTATTATAAAAACTAGCAACAGAAAACACCCTACGGACGTCGTAAAAATTAATTTTTGAAAGACATTGCCTGAGAGGGTGGGAGTTAAAAATTTAATGTCATAGTGTTTGTATCATAAGTAAGACAAATCCTCATATTTATTAAAGGAGTAAAAAATATAAAACAATTTGAAATGAAAATTGAGCTCCGTCTCTCTCAAATAAAAAGTTGCGTGCATGTAATAATCAAACAATTACTTTGAATATTTTACACATCAATTTTTCACAAAATCGTAGGTATTAATTCATTTGTAAACTTTTTAGTTAACTTATTACTTCTTGTAAAAAAAAGAGACGAGAGTAAAAAAACAATTCATAAAACTGCTTACTCAAATTTTGGGTGTATATATCATAAGAATATTTTGACGTAAGCTGTGACGTAGAGCTATGACGTAGTTTTTGTTACAGACAGAAATACAGACAACCTCCATTATTAATAGATATCACACACAAAATATTTATGATATACAAATAGATTTTAAAATGATTAAAGAAGCCAAGAAATTATTAGAAAAATATGATTGATTAAAAGAAAATGTTGGTTATGTATATGGTAAAATTCTGGTCACCATTTTAGGCGTTGAGTTCTGCTGGGTTTTTGTTTTGTTTTTGATTTTTGTTTTTTGTTTTTTTGTTTTTTTTACCTAGGCAGTAATATCTCATCAACAGAAAGCGATGTTAATACACGCATACGAAAGGCATGGTCTGCTATAAAGAAACTATCAGTCATAAGGAAGTCCGATCTCACTGGCAAGCTAAAGTGACAATTCTACCAGGCCGTAGTTGTATCAGTGCTACTGTACAGCTGCACCACCTGGACCCTAATGAATCGACTAAAGACTAAACTAGACGGTAGCTGCACAAGAATGATGCGTGCATTCTTGAACAAGACGTGGAAACAACACCCCACGAGAAAACAGTTGTACGACCACCTGCCCTATATCACACAAACCATCCTGGTAGGGCAAACGAGACACGTCGGACACTGCTGGAGAAGCAAGGACGAACCCATAAGTGACTTTCTGCTGTGGAAGCCATCACATGGGCACGCGAGGGTTCAGTCGCTTATTCCTTGTAATCCTAGTTTTGTAGTGTTCCTTGGAATCGTAGGTAAAAAAAAGTGCGTAACATCAGTAGACCTCCTTCTGACAGAAAGTCTAATTAGCAACGGATTCGAGGACAGTTTGACGACGATCTTAAATGATTTTTGTTTCAGATTGGCCAATTTTTACCGGGAGTTCCTGTTGTTGCTGCTGGGAAATTTTAAACTAAAAATGCCATAGCAAGAAGACAACTACTTTAGTTCCAGTGTTCTTCTGAAGAAGAGATTTTATATCGAAATATTAAGAATAAATCACAGGTTAACAAACAACACCATTGTCACCTTATTTCTTCTTTACATCTGCATTGTTCAAAACCAACCTGCAAACCAATATATATATATATATAAATTCTTAATTCTAAACTTTAGCGATGTTGAAAGAAAAAGGATAACTCAATATTTCAAAATAAAAAAAATATATAAAATTTACATCTGGGGAAAAAAATTAAAAAATGAAAAGACCAGGTATCCGTACTTTCTGAAAATAACCATCAGTATCGTATGTCATGGACAAAAGAAAAAAAAACAGCGGGGGATTTTTGTAAGTTATATACGTAAAAAGTGCTCAACACACTAAGTAGAGCATGATTATAGGGACCTACATGAGTCAGACATTATCAACGTAGGTTTCACATGAATGTTCTTATCCTGAAGAACCATTAGATTGTAACTTAGATAGATAGTGTCTGAATCATGTAGGCCCATATATATATATATATATATATATATATAATAAGATTTTAAGAAAAATCCAATAAATGTCAGGAAATATATTATAAAGTTGCCCCACTGCGTCTGTTACAACACTGCACTAATACATAAACACTATTCACTTACCACCACTTTTGCTCTGACTTCCACGTCGACACTAAATCAGATGACTCTCCCCTTTGATTTTTTAATCCCTTCCCTTACTTGACCATACCTATACCCTGTCATTTCCTTCGGCCTACTCCCTCATTCTGACTGCAACATCCATACTTAACCCTTAACCGTTCTTCACTATGCCTCTACCTTTCTTTCTTTCTCCTCCGCCCACCTCTTTTATCTGGGCCTCTAATCTTGGCTTCCAATCTGTAAAAAGTCAATCTAAACTAACAGAGACGAAATATTAATTGCATTGATTGTTTGTGTTCATTATTCAACTTCTCAATATACTTTTTACAAACACATATATATTTATATATAGATATGTTTCTCTCTCTCTCTCTCTCTCTCTCTCTCTCTCTCTCTTCTCTCTCTCTCTCTCTCTCTCTCTATCTATCTATCTATCTATCTATCTATCTATCATACACACACACAAATATATACAAGATGTGTAACAAAAGTATCGAGATTTTTTGTTCTTTTTGACACACCTTGTATTCTGAAAAAAATATCGTTCCATTCATTGTTTATTTCTATCTTGGTAAATACAGCTTCAAACTCGGCACTTTTATGATACACTTTAAATTCTGAAAAAAAATTAACGTTCGATTCATTGTTCGTTTCTATCTTGGTAAATACAGCTTCAATCTCTATACTTTTATGACACACCTTGTATATATATATATATATATTATATATATATATATGTGTGTGTGTGTGTGTGTGTGTGTGTGTGTGTGTGTGAGAGAGAGACAGACAGACAGACAGACAGAGACAGATAGAGACAGAGAGACAGAGTGACAGTGAGGGTTAAGGGAAGCCGGGCCGTCGGTAAGACCTGAATATCATCATCTTTAAATTATATCTTAGCTTTTGAAAAAAAAATTTTAATTACTGACAGTGCAAATCGCATTTACAACTTGTCAAAATGGGTCATTTTTTAAATCATCATACCCCCCATTCGCCAAACTCAAATAGCATTAATTAAAATGATTTTAGTATTTACGATGCTATCTTAAACAAAATTTGTTTGTAACTAGGGTATTATATCTCAAATATTCATCAAATTGAACAAGAGAAAACATTTTAAACTGTCTTTGTTGCATTAATATAAGAAAATCCAACTGTTTTTGAAATAGCTAGAACAAGGTTAGTGTCATTCTTGAAATGGAAATTATCTTAGAGAATAATGAAATAAAATAAAGTGTTAATGTTACATCTATATATTTTAATGTATAAATAATACAAAATACACTGATAAAAATAAGCAAAATTAATTTTCCTGCATATTGTATATAGATTTACAAATATAAAATATAGTATCATAAAAAAAAATCTATTTTGTTATAAATCAAGATTAATTAATAGAGATTACCGACAAAAATGGATCATAAAAAGAGCATTTTTCTTCCTAACCCAAACCGAATAAACCTTTCTGTTCAAGAAAGGCATTCATATTTGAGCTGATCCTGCATTCGGCTTCAATGTTCTATCAACTACCAACGTCAGCAGATGTCATCTGATTTAGTTCAGGGTATTCAAATGGGATGACACCTGATCTAGATCTGCAAACAAATCGTGAAGCTTCGGGTTGCGTCCTGTAGCTTTAGCTCTGCTGGATTATCTTACGAAACCGTTCTTTTTTTTTTCAGATGACGCTGCGACGGTTAGTGAGATTCGGGCAAAGACCGTGCACACTGGAAAGCTGTGCGGGATTTCTACGATCCACCGGAGATCGCCCACTGATATGTCCGAGCTATGATTCCCTGCATCTCTAATGCACATTGCAGTGGATGATACTGTAATATAGATTCAACCTCTTTGCTCGGGAATTAGATTATATAAGATGCGGGGACATGTGATTGACTAACAAAATAAGCTATGGTTAAACCATATAAGAATTCTTTATATATATATATATATATATATATATATATAGAGAGAGAGAGAGAGAGAGAGAGAGAGAGAGAGAGAGAGAGAGAGAGAGCGATGCTAATAGGTACGCATTCCTGACGCACAAAAATCTAAAAGGACGCAGTAAAATCGTGTTTTTCTTTTTACATCCCTCACCATTTCAAGCTAACGGTAAATCCAGTTCAATAGTTTCTTAGAAACGTATTATACTGGATAAGCTACAAGGTAGGAGTTAGACGGATTTAGTTGTGACCCATACATTTTTCTGAGGATTCATTCAAAGCAAATATATGCGTCCCAGGAGGCACTTAATCAGCATCACTGTATATATATATATATATATATATATATATATATATATATATATATATATATATATAGTTTAATTAGCAAATTGTTTATTCTCTCTTTTTTCTTTTTTTTTTTTTTTTTCGCAAACAGATATACATATTTACTCACCCCTCCGAACGAGCAGGATGTGGCACAATGTCGATTTCTTAAGAAAAGAGGGAGAGCTGCTGTCGTACCGAAATTCCGGCCGTAACTATTATTGGTTACGTAATAATTTGTCCACGGTTTTAAGGTTTCAAGTATTTCTATCTAAGACTAATAATTCATTCACATTTCTCGGAATTTTTTAGACGATTCTTAATATTATTTGGATTATTCGGACTATTGTCATCATCTTCATTGTTATCTATACAACATTTCGGCCCATGTGCCCTCTGGCCTTCTTCAGGGATTTCTTGTCGGACTCGGGAACATTCTCGGACTTGGTAACCTTCTTTTCGAACTCGGGAACCTTCTTGTCGTAATCACATTCACACTTTTCACTAGTTTCTAGTAAGTATATCTATCTGTTAATATTCACATGTTTCACACAATTATACGGTTTGAAGTAACAAATAATACTAATATCACGAAGTAAACAATCATTACCATCATCATCATCATCAAGTCACGCAGGCAGCACGGATTACCATGACTCTCTCTCTCTCTCTCTCTCTCTCTCTCTCTCTCTCTCTCTCTCTCTCTCTCTCTCTCTCTCTAGCAGGTATTTTGCACGGAATCCAGAATCTGAACAGAGCTGATTTATGTAGGTTTTTGCTGGTCAGTCTACACTTTTGTGTCTTTGTGTAGGTCTCCAAAGAAGAACATCACGTATGAGTTCGTCCTAGCTTCTCCAGCAGTGTCCAGCAATATGTTATTTGTCTTACATGGATGGGTTGTGGGATAGGAGGTAAGTTGTCGTACAACTACTTTTTGCAAAGCTTCGAGGATTTTTGTGTAGTTTATACATGGCTTTTTCTTTATGCCTTTCGTTAGAGTCAAAGTGACGCATCCATACAGTAGCAATTACATGGCCACAGAATCCTCGTTTTATCTCATAAGAAAGATTAGATTTCCATATGATCGCCACTCTGTCTATAGCATTCCATACATTTCCGATGTGTATTTTGACATTGCTTTCTCTGGATGATATATTACTACCTGACTTTAAGTAAATATTTCTATGTAATAATAATCATTTTTTGCACAGGATGTATAATTTCCAGTAACTAATCATACTAATAATCCTTAGTAAACAATTATATCTTCAAGTACCTATTCTTAACACAAATGATTTATTCATAAGTCATCAAGTATTTGTAGTGTAATTATTATGGTCTAGGGAGAATTGGGGGATTGAAAAGAAAACGGTAATCGGATTTCTGGAGAAAGTGAAGAAAAAAATATGAACAAAAAGAGGTTAAAGTTTGGAAGGGTAAACACTCAACGGGTGCCACCCATTGATAGACCAATGACCCCGGAACTAGATTCTAAAATAAAAACGGAAGTTCCAGGTTTTGAGCGGGAGCGGGTGTAACCTTCCCCCACCCCAGGGCCACAAAAGGAAGTAAAGAAAATTTGGCCTCACTTTCACCGGGCCCGAGAACGGTTGGGCGCGTTTGTTGGGGCTCAGTTGTGACATGTCTAGGTTAGCAACGAACAGCGCGTATGAACATGATTTTTGATAGAACAGCTTGACCTTATTCTCTTTCTCTCTGAAAAAGAACCCACGAGCCTAGCAAGAAATAAACAAACCCTTTTTGACTATCCCATTTTAGTGTGTTGTTACTTTGAACTAATGACAGCTACTACTACTAACGACTACTACTACATCCTGACTTAGCTCCTATGCAACATATTTCTATAGAATACAAATAATGCTTAAACATATCTGTCTGATCCATAAATGGGAGCCTTACAAGTCCTATCACTCAAAGACTAAGGGGACCTGGGAGTAATTTCAATGAAGAAGTATTCCACTCTTATCAGATATCAAGAACTGGAACCTCACCATTAGATGCAATTTAGTGTCGTGCCCTATCGGACTTTGACCTCAGGAAAAATGCCGATGATATTTAAACAATGCCAATAAAACTAATTATATCATGAGTCGAAAAATAAATCACGCACTAGTTGTGTCTCCTGTCTATATGACAGGGGGCTAGACTCCTCTTGAATTTTGTGTCGCATAACTCACGTGAACATGCTTAAACATACTTTTCTCATATACCAGCAGCCTCAAGACTTTTATCGGGGCTCTTCGCATAAATGCGTCCTGGCCTCCTGCCCTAAAAAACGCTAAGCGGTGCCAGCTTAAATAAACAACCCACGCTTAAGGCGTTTTTCCCCAAATTTTTTCTCGACAAGTAAATGTAGATAGTTTAACCCTACCCCTCTTTAAAACCTTTTTTAGTGGTTTGAAGGCGTTTTTACCGACAAATTACTTTTTTAGTGGTTTGAAGGCGTTAAGAGTAAGCCACCACCCAGGTTTTTTATCGACAAGTAAATGTAAATATTTACCCCCCACCTTTAAAATATCTTCTTTTTTTTTCGGTATTTTCATTTCATTTTACTTCAAAACAACTGTCACAAATTTTTAAATAAATACGACTGAGTTCCAAAAATAAAAACATTATTAAACCAAACAACTGTCGCGTATTTTTTAAATATATATGACCGATTTTTTAAAATTAAACACCGTAACTCTAACTCTAAATCCTAAAAACCGCTAAAAAAAACATAAAAAATAAATCACCTTCAAACAGCTAGGGACTTCAATCGTAGCATGGGTTGGGGTCTTTTTTCAACGGGCACTGCCTAGCGGATTTAGGGAAGGAGAACAGGAGGGCCCTTTTTTATCAACTAAACGACTATTTTCCTATTTGGTCATTTCTCTTATAAAACTATGTATAATCTCTTCTTTTTAACTTCTGTATTGTTTACTATTAATTTTACTAAGGTAATAAAATATCTATGTCATCACTTCGTTGTGAATCGAGCTTATATTTATAGCGTACAAGGAAACGATATGCTTTATCCAACTATCACTCTTCAACATTGTATTTGCTGCCACTGTCAAGGTGGATGATATATAGAAGTGTTTTAGCATTTAGAGATATTTTGAGAATGTTTAATGAACACAGCGGTTGAATATTAGATTATTTTTCAGAGTTATTGGTTATCATATCTACGTTCTAAATAAAATTTGAAAGTCAGATCTTGTTAGTACAAAATGCATAATGTATTTTGAACACTGTAAGGTGCGTAAAATAAAATATTTTCAGTTTGAAATAAGTTAGCTATTAATAATGGAAATTCGGTCTCTTTTTGTCTGTAACTAAAACTATGTCACTCCTTATATCACAATTACCAAAATCCTCAATACATAGAATAAAGAACAATTAATATTATTAGTATAAATAAAAACTGTTCCTTATAATTCAACGTTTGAATCCATTCATTGTAATAAATAAACTATATATTATTTAAATGAATAAACTATATATATATATATATATATATATATATATATATATATATATATATATATATATATATATATATATATATTATTATTATTATTATTATTATTATTATTATTATTAAATTAATTAAAAAATTGTATTACTTTGAATGGAAAAAATATTTACGAAATTTGTAATCAATTAAAAAATTATTTTTTTACTCTCGTCCTTTTTTCAGTAACAAGAAGTTAACTAAAAGTTTACAAATGAATAAATACTTACGATTTTGTGTAAAATTTATGTGTAAAATATTCAAAATAATTATTTGATTTATGATTAATAAATGCGCGGAACATTTTATTTGAGGGAGGTCAGAACTAAGTTTCCATTTCAAATTTATTTATTTATTTATTTATTTATTTATTTATTTGTGTGTCTTTTTTTTCTTTTTTACTCCTTTAATAAATTTGATTATTTTACTTACTTATAATAAAAAACCCTCTGACATTGAATTTTTAACTCCACCCCACCCCACTATCTTCATTTTTAATTTTTACAACGCCCGGAGGGTGCTTTTTTTTTGTTTTTTTGCTTGTATTAATAATAAAGATTCGGTTTCTTTTTGCCTGTAACCGAAACTACATCTCTGCTTACGTCACAGCATTTTTTTAAATTCTATGAAAAATCAATTAAGAGTCAAATGTTCACGAAAATGTTAATACTTATTCACGTTTGATAAATTTAGGTTTAAAATAGTTTTTACCTAAAATATATTCGGGGAAATATTTTTTACTAGGTTACCCCCCCCCCCACACACACACACACACATCATTTCCTTTTACGAAATCCGAACAAAACGTATTTTACTCGTACGATTTTTAAATTTTTCTATAAAGATAGGAGTCTGAATAATTAAATCAGAAATTTATAGAAACGTTTTGGAGATTCTTACTATCGTAAGCCCAAACAAGTATCTCAATGGAGTGAAGTAAATATGATGCCTTGTAAGTAACTTATTGTTATTTTAAAAGACTATTATACGTTTTATTTTGTTTATTTATTTTTCCCACTTCCTTCAAGCAATATCTTTCAAACATTTATATTTACACCGCCCGGAGTGTGTGTGTTTTTTTTGGGGTTTTTTTGCTAGTAATTTATGTGGCAGTTTTTATACTCTCACATATACATGCAAACTTAAACAAGAATATATGTTTATGCCTTGTAATTTAAATTAAAGTTAATACTTCTAATGCAATATCTTTATTCGAAAAACAGAACCGTCATCAGACTATAATAAATTTATTCCGACCAGTGACTCAATATGAGTCTAGTCTCATCAGATAGTGTTTAAAAGTTTCATAAACACTATCTGATGAGACTAGACTCATATTGAGCCACTGGTCGAAATAAATTTATTATAGTCAGATGACAGTTTGTTAAGTTTTTCAATCTTTGAAAGTTAAATATGTCTCTCTCTATATATATATATCTTTCTCTCTCTCTCTCTCTCTCTCTCTATATATATATATATATATATATATATATATATATATATATATATAATATATATATATATATATAATCATTTGTACATTCTCATAATTCTTTTCTCTGAATCTTTGTACCCATCTGTCTTATCTTTACTATTTCCATTTTTTTTCTCACCTTAGAGACGTTCGACTTTTCGTTATCGCCAACGGGCTCCTGTTTTCTGCAGCCAGCTTTTAATTATCAGCCCGTTTCATAGCCCGTAAGTGCCAATTAACTACATCTCGCACGCAACGCTACTTTTCCTGATCCATTCCACCTTGCAGATTCTCACTAATTTTAATGGAATTCCTTGGCCAATGGGCCTTTCCACGACTCGTTAAAATACATCATTCTCTCTCTCTCTCTCTCTCTCTCTCTCTCTCTCTCTCTCTCTCTCTCTCTCTCTCTCTCTCTGTTTTTCTCATTCTCTCTCTCTCTCTCTCTCTCTCTCTCTCTCTCTCTCTCTCTCTCTCTCTCTCTCTCTTCCATCTTTGGGCAAGTCAAAATCACTGGGAATCTGAAAAATCAAAAGAGAGAAAAATAAAATAAAAACGAAACGATATTTGGGAATATAACCACATCCACACACACGGCCCGCCTCACCCAGGGAATTTGTAAACAAAAACATAAAGCTACACACGCGCAGACAGCCTCCCACACAGAAATGTATGCATGAATAGTCAGGTAGTTTACTGTGTTGGTGAGTTTGAGGCTTTGTACACAGTTGCAGTCACATGTAGGTGTTTAAATGTTTAACATATGTTCAGTGATATATAAGGATATCTCAATGTCTCTTTGATCATTCATGTGTTAAGACACAGATGTATTTGATCACTCGCTCATGGGTGTCGACTTGCAGAATATGACATATGCACTATAGGAAACAAGGTGCAACGGTTATAGGGACATTAACTCGGCGATCTGAGTTCAAATCCTGGACGATGTTAGCTGAGTTTTGCTACATGCTAATTCCCAGGTAAAAAGGTATGAATCGTTCTATTCTAAGACACAAACTATGGGTAAATAGTATGATAGACTTTCTTTTTAACCGTGGCACAGCAACTGGTCTATGAAAAGTTAAAAATGAATTAAATAATGATTAAATAGAATAACTGTGGATTGATTGGTTTTAACGGCACGTCAAATCGTCTCGGGTTATTATATGCCCAGAGGTAAATTGTTAGGGATGATCCGATTTATTGTTAATTTTATTTTCATTGATTTTTATCTTGATTTTGACAACATTTTATTTGCAGTTGTTTTTTGATAAACACATTGGGAATCACTTTGAGGGCTAAGTTTATAGGTTAAAGTTCAAGTTTATTGTTTTGTGTTTGGGTGTAATTTTATTTCTTTCGGGAAGGACATCATGCTATCATTACTAAATTTTAAAATCTCTCTCTCTCTCTCTCTCTCTCTCTCTCTCTCTCTCTCTCTCTCTCTCTCTCTCTCTCTCTCTCTCTCTGCTTGTATTGTAAAAAATGTTACCTAACAACAGGCAAGTCACAACATTTATAGGGTACAGCCCAAGTTTTTTCTTATATATTTGGGTATGATTTTCTTTCCTTCGGGAAGAATATCATGTTGTATTTACAAATATTTTAAGATTTATCTCCCTTGCTGTTTGTATTGTAATAAAAACGTAGCCTAACAACAACCAAGTCACCAAATTCTATCAAAATGTGTTTAAATGTATTGGGTATTTGACATGTTATACATTCTGACTGGGGTTGTTTTTTTTGGGGGGGTCAAGTAAAAAGGATTGTGTTAATCTTTTGTGACATATACGAAGTGAGAATGTAGTAATTTGTTCCTTTTTGAACTTTCTGAAGACTAGTTTCCATTCTTCTATATTAGGTTTTATAGAGAAGACTTTTTTTGGTATTTTTATGTCTTTTTTTATAGAACATCTTGATTTTGATTTTCAAGTCTGTTGAAGGGGAAAAACTCTGGGGTATTGTTCGGGGAATATTAGTCTTAAATAGCGATACTTGAAACCATACAGCTGTGTGCAAATCATTTGTATTAGAAATACTTGATAACATATAACTGTATGCAACTATGGTACATTGTATAATGGTTACCTTCGTAGAAAATATAGATGAGTATATATATTGTATTGGCCTTTCAGTCTCGGAAGACTATAATAAAGTTTTTGTGTCCACAAGTTACAGCGCCTCCTGTGACTGTAAAGTCCGATGTTTGAAAAACATTCTCATCCACAGATGTCGCATTTGAAGGCTGTCCCTGAAGATGTTGGTGTTCCGGTGCTTTGTTGTCGCTGCTTTCTTCTAGACCTCTTATATATATATATATATATATATATATATATATATATATAGAGAGAGAGAGAGAGAGAGAGAGAGAGAGAGAGAGAATTGAAGTCACTAACAATGGTTTGCTAATCTAGCTGTACACCACATGAGATGCCCAATCTTTACCCCTATAGATGCACAAACAAAAAAGCGATGGAAACATTACCATTAATTTTTTGTTATTTTAAAGAAGCAAACGCAGTAGAGAGAGAGAGAGAGAGAGAGAGAGAGTGAGGGAATTTGGAGGAGTGACCACTCTCTAATTTTAATCAATTCATCAACAAAATAACTTGCACGATTTTCCTAATCACGTGACTATTTTACGCGAGGATTCTACGCCGAAACTCATGAAAAATGATATATCAACATATCGAAAAGAATGATTGAGAGATTGATTGATAGATTTCAACGTCACATCAATAAGTCAACGGTTATTTTATGCCTTGAACTTAGATAATCGTTTTCATTCTACTTTTATATTGACATTTTTGTATAGTGTTTTCAAAGATTTTTTTTGCACACAGTTATATGATAATAAGCATTCCTATCTATTACCAATAATTTGCACACCGTTTTAAGGTTTCAAGTATTCCTATCTATTACCAATAATTTGCACACCGTTTTATGGTTTCAAGTATTCCTATCTATTACTAATAATTTGCACACCGTTTTATGGTTTCAAGTATTCCTATCTATTACCAATAATTTGCACACCCTTTTATGGTTTCAAGTATTCCTATCTAATACCAATAATTTTAAGCTTTGAAGTTGGTATTTCTATTTGATAATAATCATTTGTTTGCGCACAGTAATATGTTTTCAAGTAAGTAATAATAATCTTTAGTAAACAAGTATAGCTTCAAGTAACTATTCTTTGTACACATAATTCGTTGTTATATCTTATCAAGTAAGAGGTACCTCGTGTAGTGTAATGGTTAGCAAGTTGTGTTAGCAGACCATTGTTAGTGAGTTCGATTCTCACTGGGTGCCCCATACTTCTGGCCTTGTGCTACATCTAAGCTACGCTTTGTAAGTAAGGATATCTTATCAAGTATTTCTATCGAATAATTTTTAAAGATACCTGTTTTACCCACAAATGGGACTGCAACAAGCACTACTACTCCTGAGCAGATTGGACCTGGTAATGACAATTAGGGGGTACTCGACATTAATCAGGTCTCCAGAACTGGAGCCTCATCACCAGATTTATTGGTGTCATGATAATGGTAAGAAACCAATGCAGTTTGGCAATGGCATTATCGCAGGAGTTGCTGAGTAACACTGAAGTTCAACGTTACTCCATCTTAGGATCTCCGGTTCCGGATTTTTTTTAGGGGTTTACTCCCCTAGCTTTCCTCGGGAACCTATAAAGTTGCTTGGCAGAGATGATTTCTGTCTTTGTATGAGGAGCTATTAATCCTCTGCAGGGAATACAGTCAGTATATTATAAGCTTCGCTGACAGGGCGAAGAAACGAAAGGGAAATAAATAACAGATAGGTATAATAGAAGTGAGTTGTGAAGACACACAGGAGAATCTAATTATATCAAAACAGGAAAGGTTTTCTACTTTCTTTCCTGAAAAATAAAATAAGTTTTTTTCTCGTTTGTCCTTCGGTATATTCTGACTTGTCAAGATTAACAACTATGTTGACACTTTTGCTCTTTTACGTGCAACTTGTTAGATTGAAAACTCATGGATCACGTAATGTTGGGTGTCCTTCAGATTTTATCTTAGAGGGACTAAATATCATATATAGTCGTGGCTTTATTGGCACAACACACACACACACACACACACACACACACACACACACACACACACACATATATATATATATATATATATATATATATATATATATATATATATATATATATATATACGTTTGTTGAGAGATGAATAGAAAGAAAATGTTGTATCGATAAAAATTTATTTATTGAAATGCCGACACGTGTTTTGACCAAGAATCAAAATATCCTGCCCAGGTGAAAACCGCTTTTTGTATCTTTAAATTTTATGTTTCTCTATTATCATTTTATATTATATTATATGTAAAATAATACTAAATAGGATATTATGTATTGAAGGACAAACTCTTGATTGAAACACGTGTTGGCATTTCAATAAATGAATTTTTATCCATACAACATTTTCCTTCCATTTATCTTTCAACATAATAGTCGCATTCACTTCTATTTTTCTCACTTACATATAAATATAGCTGTAGAAGAAATAAATTTGTATCGTTGTAGACAAAATATGTATACCACAGTTTTGACCTTAATAGATCTCGTCCGGACTATTGATTAACCAACATAACTGCCATTTATATGTACTAACAGGACATGTGGATATACCATTTAATTATTACAACGTCTAATATGTTTATTTAATGCGAAATAGTTCAATATGTAAAAAGTATAATAATCTTGAATTAAATCTCTCTCTCTCTCTCTCTCTCTCTCTCTCTCTCTCTCTCTCTCTCTCTCTCTCTCTCTCTCTCTCTCTCTCTCTCTCTCTCTTTCTTTCCTTCTTTGCATCTTTTCATTATGTTCGATTGAAACAGGTTAGCGTTTTTGTTTTCATGTTTTATCCCCTCTCTCTATTTTTTCTCCTACTCTCTTTCTTATATTTTTCTGTTAATATGTACTTTCTTTTCTTTATGATAAAAACGGAATAGTCCATTATTTAGCTGAGGTGTCGACACTCATAAGAAATTAGAATTTGGCGGATAAGAGATAAAAAAATAATCAGGATTTATATTTTTGCATTTCATCTTGGATGATTTGGACAGTCTCATTAAGATACATTAAGACATAATTTTTGTCAACAATTATTAATGCCATATGTTTATTATATTTTGAGAACTCAGTATTCAAGATGAAAAAAAATCAAGCTGATATCTGGGGAAAATATATATACATATAGGAATAATTTAGTATATTGAAGTTACATGAAGGTTTTTCTCTATAAAATCATTGAATTTGAATTTGAATGATAAATCTTTCTTCATTTAAAATTTGTCCATTTAAAATGTGTTCATTATCTCAAATAAAAATCTATGCTTATTCCACTTTTGATTTTGGTGTTTTGATGTGAATGAAAAATGATCATTGTGGATTTATGATGATATTTAAATTCTAATTCGTCCTTATCATTTTTTAATAGTTTAAAAGTTCCCAGCCTTTTCAAGGATTACACAGATGTAAATAATGTACATTTCCAAAACTCTAAGCATCAAATAAACTATACGAATTGTTATATGCCCCTTCTGTCGGGTATATAACGGCGAGAGACAGAGATGGGGAAAGAGACAAAGACAGAGTGAGTGAGAGAGACAGAGTATAAGGAGGGGAAGAGGGGGTTACTTTGTCGGTGGCTATTTTCCTTTGGACTTCCTATGTGGTTTGATTTCTTCTTTCTGAGCTGGGTAGTCTGTGTATTTCTTGTTTTAATTAATTAATTGTTATGTTCTTAAAAGGGATACAATCAGACATTGCTGTAGTCGAGTGGAAGGACCAGTCAACACATTTGTAGTTTTAAGATAGAAGGTTTTATTGCAGAGAGATACAATAAGACAGACAAGGAATAGTAAGGCACGTTACTAACCCTCGAAGCCTGCCTAGCATAATTCCGTGCTCACTATATATATAGTCAGACCACATGTGTGTGTGTGTGTGTGTGTGTGTGTGTGAGAGAGAGAGAGAGAGAGAGGAGAGGGGGGAGAGTAAGTGTGTGGAATATTTCATTACACCATTAACAAAGACTTGTTTTTCTATTTTCTTTATTAAAACAACCCCAGCCCGAAAGCGCGCAATGAAAAGTGACATCTTGACGTTCTGTCTCTCGCGATGAGTGACTGACTGCAACTGACTAAAAACTGTCTATACGCTTCTACTGGTGCGTTTTTCGAGGGCCAAGAGTAGGTTACCACATGTCAATCATCGGCAGTAACTTTCCACTCAAATTTCCGATTTGAATTTTTAACGAACTCAATTTCAAAATTTATACTACATTACTTACATAATTCACAGGCTACCCATGAATTATGTAACATGATTAACATGTCGTTAAAATCAATCATTCAATTAAACAAAAACTAAACAAACCCTACTTTGGTCAAATTATTCAACGGCCTGCACAGAAGATAGTTTATGGCGGGAAAAAACATTAATGAAACAGATCACTAATTAGGACTGAGGCTATTTTAGTAGTGACAACCCCGAGTGGAGTTTAACAGGTTTGAATTCAGAGTTTTCCTTCTCCTAGACTGATTGCCTAACCAAGGTTAAACAGCCCAGTATGCCCTACTATTTACCCATAGCTGGAAGGAGAGTAGTTGGATTCATACCTTTTCCCAAGGGTATTACCGCTATGTAAACTGTAGCTTCGTCCAGGTTTTGAACTTGGACCGACGAGTCCATTTCCTATTACTCTTACCAGTACACCATGCGCCACCACTTTCTAAAGAAATGATTGTTGAGGTGATACAATTTTATCTTTAACACAGACTTGAACAAACAAACACAGAGCCTGTAAGATACAGCAGCTTTATATATATATATATATATATATATATATATATATATATATATATATATATATATATGCGTGTGTGTGTGTGTTTGTGTGTGTGTGTGTGTGTGTGTGTATGTGTGTGTGTGTGTTTTGTGTGTGTGTGTTGTTCTAGTTTTGTCTATGTGAATAATTACTACGACACGTAATCACTACGAGGTGTATGTGATTATGCTTGTGTGAGAGAGAGACACACACACACAGATAGATTGTGATTGTGTGTGTATATATGTGTGTGTGTGTGTGTGTGTTAGAGAGAGAGAGAGAGAGAGAGAGAGAGAGAGAGAGAGAGAGAATCAGTTTAATTGCATTACGTTACCCAGGAAGTAAAATCATATTATCTTCAGCCATACTGGCTTGATTTCGTGACCAAGAAATGGCTTTTCATTATTCCTGAAAAAATTAAATATCGACTCGGCTTGTCACTTATGATAAGAAAAAGATGAAAAACTACAACGAAGTAAAAAAGAAATGTAAAAAAACAGAACCGAAAAAAGAACAAGAAAAAACAAACAAAATGAAACAAAAAAAACAATGACGCTCAGTGAAAAAAGAGTATACGTAATGGAAGGAGGAAAACTGATGTCTAAGAAACTTTCAGTGTAAATCAAAAATAAGAAAATAAAAGAAAATGACAAAAACATTAAAGAAAGCTTGAATCTGATAAGCCTGGATTAAAAATGAACTGAAAAAGAACGTGAAACAGAAGATGAAAAGAAATTTAAAAAATTCGAATTAGACAAAAAAAGAACAAATGAAATGACGATACCAATAATAATAATAATATAATAATAATAATAATAATAATAATAATAATAATAATACTCACATAAAGAGAGTACAAGACTAGACACGACTGGGTGGATAATGTGATTCACTGGGAACTGTGCAAGAAATTCAATTTTCACCATTCAACTAAATGGTATATGTACAATCCTGAATCTGTCCTGGAGAATGAGACACACAAAATTCTCTGGGACTTTGAGGTACAGACGGTCACTAAATCCCGGCCAGGAGATCAGATCTAGTTTTGATTGATAAGAAGATGAAGACTTGTCATCTCGTGGACTTTGCCGTTCCGGCCGATCACAAAGTGAAAATGAAAGAGAGTGAAAAGATTGACAAATACATGGACCTTGCCAGATACCTGAGAAAACTGTGGAACATGAGGGTGAAGGTCGTACCAATTGTAATTGGGGCCCTTGGAACAATCCCCAAGGGGTTGGAAAAGAGTCTGGATGAATTGAAAATCAGAGGAATAACCAAGACCATCCAGACTACAGCATTATTGAGATCGGCTGGAATGCTCAGAAGAGTCCTGGAGACCTGAGGATACTTTCTGTTACTCAGCCTCCAGTGAATCAGCGGCTTCTGCAGGTGTGAAAAACTCGAATTGAGTGAAATAATAATAATAATAATATAATAATAATAATAATAATAATAATAATAATAATAATCGACAAATACTTGGACCTTGCCAGAGAACTAAAAACACTGTGGAACATGAAGGTGAAGATCATTCGAATTGTAATTGGTGCTCTAGGAATGGTCCCCTGAGGTGAGTTGTCACTCAAACTCCAGCGAAAGACGATTAACTAATGCTAGTGTGAAAAAACACAAGAGTGAATAATAATAATAATAATAATAATAATAATAATAATAATAATAATAATAATAACAAGAAGAAGAAGAAGAAGAAGAAGAAGAAGAAGAAGAAGAAGAAGAAGAAGAAGTCTAATGCATTTATTTGCTCTTTTTTGTATATTCATCGAGTGCTTGAATCGGCGCATCTACACAATCTTCAATACTGGCAAGACCACTTCCTCCTTCTTTTCTTCTTACATATAGTCTATCTGTGTTGTCTTTTGAAGCAACCTGAAAAAAATTACAGCATATGGAAGAGCATAAATATAACAACAAGAAAACAGACGTGGGAAGAAAAAAACTATACGGATACTTCAAGTGACAAACAGGCAAGATCGCACATTAGAAAACATGGACATGGCCAAGTAGGGGAAATCTCAAGAGAGAAACTGAATCTCTTATAATCGTAGCACAAGACAATGTCATGAGAACAAATTATATAAAAGCGAAAATAGATAGGACACAACGGAATAGCAAGTGTAGAATGTGAAGAAGAAACAGTCAATCACATAATAAGCGAATTAGTATATTAGTACAAAGAGATTACAAGACTAGGCATGACTGGGTGAGAAAGGTGATTCACTGAGAATTGTACAAGAAATTCAATTTTCACTATTCAACTAAATGGTATATGCACAAAGTAGAATGTCCCGGTGAATAAGACACACATTCTCTGGGACTTCGAGGTGCAAACGGATCACATAATCCTAGCCAGGAGACCAGACCTGGTGTTGGTCAATAATAAAAAGAAAACTTGTCATCTCGTGAATTTTGCAGTCCCAGCAGATCACTGCGTAAAAGTGAAAGAAGGCGAAAAGATAAACAAATACTTGGATTTTGCCAGAGACCTGAGAAAACTGTGGAACATAAAAGTGAAGGTCGTGTCAATTATAATTGGGGCCCATGGAACGGTCCCCAAGGGTTTGGAAAAGAGTCTGAATGAACTGGAAATCAGAGGAAGAATCGAAACCATCCAGACTACAGCATTGTTGAGATCGGCTAGAATACTCAAAAAAGTCCTGGAGACTTGAGAAGACTTGTTGTCACTCAGCCTCCATTGAACCACCAGCCAAGGCGGGTGTGAAAAACTCAAGTGGGGTGAAATAATAATAATAATAATAATAATAATAATAATAATAATAATAATAATAATAATAATTTTGAGACAAAGACGGATTAGATAAATAGATTTTGCCAAGGAAATGAAAAAAAAACGTGAAATATGAGTGAAGGTGATACCAACTATATACTTCGGAAATGTACAGGGGACTAAAAAATTCCCAAAATAAGTAGATAAATTATTTCATGTACATGGATGATATCAACATTTTTCCAAAAATGAAAACATTGTATATTCCAGAAGAATATACCAGTATATAGGAATGGAATTCGGCATTGACAAATGTGCCATGCTTGTAATAGAAAACAGAAGCAGCAGGGGGAATAGAACTACAAAATAAAGAAGAAATAAGCACATTTGGAGAAAAGGAAAATTACAAATGTTTGGGAATATTGGAAGCGGACACAATCAAACAAACAGCGATGAAAGGAAAAGTGGGAAAAGCGTACTTTAGACAAGAGTCTCGGAGAGGAAGAACTGAAACCATTTAGACTGCAGCACTTCTAGAATTGTCTATGATATCTAGAAGAGTAATGAGGACTAGAGGAGACTTGCTAACTCTCAGAATCCAGTGAAAACCCATCAGTTAGAGTTAGTAAGAAAATCTCGTCTAGAATAAAATAATTTTAAAAAGGAAGAGTAAAATAGTGAGTAATATAGGAAAAGAGACAGAAAAAAAAGAAAGAAAATAACGTGAAAGAAAAAAAAGTTGGAAAGAAATTGTTGAAGACAATGAATAAAGAAAAAAATCAAAATGGATACGAAAAAGAACAGAAAGGAATGAGACGATAAATAAAATGAAAAAAATCTGGTGAGCGATGGTATGAAAGACAGAAAATCGATTCTAACTATAAAATAAAATAAAGTGGGGAGGGAGGCAGACAGACAGACAGACAGACAGAGAGGGGGGGGAGAGAGACAGAGAGAGATAAAAATAAAAAAAAGAAAATTAACAATGAACAAAAAAATAAACAAAAAGTATATGAAACAAATTTGAGACGAAATGCGATAAAGAAAAATAGAATTCCTCAGAAAGTGTCGAATGAAAATCAGACAAGATAAGAAAGATTACAATATGTATTACACATAGACACATACACACACGCGCGCGCACGAGCAGGAATCGATACAAAATTAATTTTTAAGCGAAATTTAACAGGTTTAAATCCAAAGTATACCTTCTCCTTAACCGGTTACTATACCAAATTTAGATGGCTGACTTTGCACTACTATTTACTCATAGCTTGAGGGAGAATAGCTGGATTCATACCTTTCCCAAGAATATTAGCGCTCTTAGAAATGTAACAGCATCACCCAGGAGAAGAAGAGCAAGAAAGAAAGATGAAAATAAAAGCGACATATTAGAAGAATGAACGGATAAAGGAAAGACGATAGAGTTGACGATAGTTAGAGATAATGAAAATAAGATTATGGAATGATAGAAAAAGGGAAACAGCGATGAAGAAAAAGAGGAAGAAAAAACTTCCATGAAAAAGGAGAACGAGATATAAGAATGTTGGGAATGAAAGAAAAAGAATTATACAGGAAAATGGTGAATAGGATGAAGAAAAGATACTGGAATAAAGAAAAGAAGAGAAGAGATAGCAATGAAAAGAAGAAAAATTACTAAACAAAGACAAGATGAAAAAAGAAAAACAGGATGAAAATCAGAAGGCAATGAAAAACAATGGTGATGAAAGGGTGAAGGAAACTAAGAAGAAAAAACGTGATGAAATTAAAGAAATGTATGAAAAGAGAAAAGGAGGAAAGAATGAAAAACTAAAAGAAGGTAAAAAGGAAGATAAAAAAAACGGAATGAAAAAAAACAGAAGAGAATGAAAAAAAAGGAGGAATTAATGAATGAAAATAAGGAAATAAAGATTACGAAGTTGACAAATAAAGAGATGACAAGAAAAACAAATTGGATGAATGAAAAGAAAGGTAAAAAGACAATAAAAAAAACAGTACGAAAGATTGTAAGAAAAGAAGGAGATGCAAAGAAAAAATGGGAAAAGGATTAAGAAAAGAAAAGATGAAGAAATAATTAATGAAATGCAGGGGATAGAAAGATATGAATAAAATGATCCGAGACCAAAGAAAATATTATGATACGATTTATGCAGAAAAAATGGAAAATATAATTTGCAAAAAATTACAGGAGGAGAGAATGAAGGAAATAATAAAGAAGAAAAATATAAGGAAAAATGGAAAGATTTGAATAGAAAGAGGATAGTCTTCTACAAAGCAAATATCATTTTTGAGTTCGAAATAGATGGAATAGAAAGACGTAAAGAAAAAGAGATTAGACTTCGACAAAGGAAATATTATAAGAATTAAATGAAAAAAAAATTACCAAAAGAAAAAGAGAAAACAAAAAGAAAAAGAAAAAAGAAAAGAAGAAGAAAGAAAGAAAGAAAATAAGAGCAAGATGGAAAATGTCAGAATATAAGGTATAAAAATATCTAGGGAAACAAAAGTTCAAACGGTGTCCGCTGCTTCTTGTGTGTGTGTGTGTGTGTGTGTGTGTGTGTGTGTGTGTGTGTGTGTGTGTGTGTGTGTAAGACCAGTTGAATGTCAACTTAATGTAAAGTTGGTGTTATTAGCAATATCGTCAATATTTACAACAACGGCAAAAATGGCTGAATAGAGTCAGTCTAATTTGGGCGGTGCAAAACAGATACACAGGGAAGAAGAAGAGACGGACATTTAAGAAGTCATTGACTGTCTGTAATGGCTGGACGTGAGCCAATTCAGCCTGAGAATAGACCATACACAATGATGCCAGACACGTTAGCCTTCAATCATTTCAAATTCTGTATGTCGAGAAGGCAAATGCCACGCAAACACGTCTTAACTTGACCCGACTTGACCGTTCTTTTGTTATTTCAATAGAATCACACATTCAGTGTTCTATAATGGCATACAGTTATGATATTTAAGAAAATAGATTGAAATAGTTACGTTATGTGCATAGACAGGCATACGGACAAATAAACAGAGAGATAGATAGATAGATTGATGGATAGATAGATAGAAAATAAGAAAAATAAACACTCAGGTATAGAGATTGCAAAAAAATTACTTACACCCACGAACGCACACACACACACACAACACACACACACACACACACACACACACAATATTAGAATGAAATAAAACGAAACTTAATAACCCACAAACTTCGTTTCTTATATTTTTCACACCAATGCTTCACACTAAATCCCAGAGCATATATATTATAGACATTTATATATGCATAACATATATACTAATATGATATATACACACCGAAATTCACCATATATATATATATATATATATATATATATATATATATATATATTTATTCAATTCCAAACTAAATACAACAAAAAGCCGACCCTGACACATCCATAGTAACATTTGACGTTACCAGTCAATATGGCAATATTCCCTATGAAATAGGAGAAAAAAGCCATCTCATTTTGGTTAGAAAAAACACCCAGAAATACTACACCCTAGGTTTTTTTTAAATTTCCTCGCTGATGGTATAGAATTAATCCTAAATGATAACTCTTTCTAATTCGACAACAAGAACTACATCCAAGCTCGAGGAACCGCTATGGGAACAAACCTACGGCACTCTAACCCTAACATATTTAGAAGAATACCTATATGAGAGTATAGGACAAATATACGTATCAGCCCCAGACTATCTACCTCTGACTATCTACCGAGTTTTCGGATAATTACATCTAAATAATGGTTATCTATGGCCATTTTTTTCAAAGATTTGTTTAATCGTACATTAACAACACGTGTTTCAGATCTTCCGCGGAAGATCTGAAAAAAAGGCCATAAATAACCATTATTTAGATGTAATTATCCGACCTAGGCCTAGCCTAGTTTTTTATGTTTGCCAACGTAATTGGTAAATGTCGGTAAATTATTAAGCCTACCGGTTGCTGAGCTAGTTTTCTTTTATGTTAGCTTATGAAATCGGTATATTTTGGTAAATTATAAGCGTAAACAATTGATACAACACGGAATTAACGGTAGTATACTGTATGAATAATACAGCTATTGTTACAGATGACGTAAACTTTCTAATATTTCATATAACTTTTAAGATTTTAATATTTCAATATTTTTGAAAGGCGAAGCTTCTTCGAAAATGATTTGCATTCAGGGACCAGTTTTGTGTCAGTACAAGTGATCTCAACAAATTTAGCGAGCACAATGAGAACAGGATATCCCCGTGGATTGAATAAAGCGATGGGTTCAAATTTCCGTGATGGCTCTTGATTACGACAAGAAAGTTCCCGAGTTCGAAAAGAAGTTTCCAAAGTTCGAGAAGGCTCCAAAGTCTGACAAGAAATACCCGAGGAAGGCCGGAGGGTACATTGTACGGATAACAATAAAGATGATGACAATAGTCCGAATAATCCAAATAATACTAATTATCAAGCCTCATCTTAAAAATTCAGTTAGTCATAATCATTTGTTTTCACACAGTTATATATTCCATGTACTCCTATCCAATACAATTTACAAACAGGTCTATTTGTCAATAATCATTTGTCTAAATGACCCGAAAAGAGATGATATGCCGTAAAACAAAGGCAAGCAACGAAAAACTATACGCCCATTAAAACTTGTCCTTGTGTCGCATCTTGCCTTTAGTGGAAAGGTGAATATATACATTATTTCTGACACTCCCTTGCACGCTGGAATTGATGTTTAGCTCAAGGAAAATCTAACCAAAAATATACATTTGATCACACAAGTTATTTCAACTGTTTCAGTTAATATATATATATACATATATATGTGGGGGGGGTATGTATCTATATATACATATATATTTGTGTGTGTGTGTGTGTATATATATATATATATATATATATATATATATATATATATATATATATATGCATGTTATTATATATATATATATATATATATATATATATATATATATATATATATATCTG
Source organism: Doryteuthis pealeii (assembly GCA_023376005.1). Taxonomy (NCBI): domain Eukaryota; kingdom Metazoa; phylum Mollusca; class Cephalopoda; order Myopsida; family Loliginidae; genus Doryteuthis; species Doryteuthis pealeii. The sequence goes on along the minus strand of CM042146.1, from coordinate 223,530 downwards.
TGTGTTCTGTGCGTTTATATATATATATATATATGTGTGTGTGTGTGTGTGTTGTGTGTGTTATATATATATATATAATATATATATATATGTGTGTGTGTGTGTGTGTGTGTGTGGTGTGTGTGTGTGTGTGTGTGTTTATATATGTGTGTGTATTTTTTATATTTTTTTTTTTGGTTGTTGTTTTCTCTTATCAATAAAGATGGTTGATTTCTTTCTTTCTAAAAAAAACATTCTTACACGCCTTAACATTCTGTCAGTCCCTTTGAAGTTTTGCCCCTCGGTCAGAACAGTGTACTCTACTGCTGCTGTCGCTTCCCAAATTGATAAAGGAAGATGAAAAACTACTTTCTAATTATAGAAAACACAGCATCGTATCTTACAATTTTGTTTTTATCTCTCAAATTCCGTAACTTGAATGTTTGCAAGTACATACCTTGACTTACGAATTCAATTTACTCTGTTTCCTCGTATATCAAATCAATATCCTCCATTGAAATAAACTGAAATGTTATTAACCCGTTCCTGCCCCTCATAAAACACCATCATTTTTGTTGTGTTTTCTTTATATAAGAAAAATAGCACTGTATTGTATAAAAACGAAATAAAATAGAATTTAAAGAATTATATGCTGTAATTCAATGTTTATTATTTATAAATGATATTTTCTTTGGTACCATAAATTTGGAAACTTTAATCTTTCTAGTCAACTTATTATTGTAAGCGTATCTGAAGCCTATGGGAGAGCAAGAGCTTTTGTGTTTTAAAGGTTTAAAGGTGGCTAGATATTCTCGGTGCGTGTTCTTAGGCTTTTCGCTTAAGGAGCGAAAAGGAAAGAGACAAAGGCAGAAGGTGGTTTTATGACTTAGGCTTTATTCCAGGTCATAGTCGCCTGTGGCAGGGAAATATCTCCCTGGCTAGTAGGAGCGACCAGATCCAGTTAAGGCCTAAACTCTAATGGCCAAAATATTAACTTGGGAGTCGGAAGTCAGTCCATTTTCTCGCACACAAACAAATGGCTTTTTTAAAAGGGGATATAGACCCATCGTTAAGGTGATTTTTAGGTTTGTTTGGACAGAAAATAAGTATTTAAGCAAATACCTATCGATATATCAACTAGGTTATCAAATAATTCCTCAAATGAGACCATCTTTAACAAGATAAAAAGTACATATGAACAAGCCCTTAAAGTCAGTGGATTTAAAACCAACCTTATATATAACGAAAATAACGCCTTGTCCAACCAAAATGAGGATAAAAAAGAAAGGATAGACTGTGAAATATCATTTGATTTAAACCTCCTTTTAACTTAGCTATGAAACTTAATTTAAGAAGCATCTTCCTCAAAATTTTATATGAACACTTTCCTCCCGAAAGCTACTGTACATAATAAAAAATAATAGTAAAATGATATACATCATCATGATACATACAATATCTTGAATAATTTATTGGAATTAAGCTTGAAGATCCTAATGGTGAAACTCGAGTAGGTCATTTCAATACACACTGTAATACTAATATATATATATATATATATATATATATATTATATATATATATATAACAGTTAAAAAAGTGTTTGTTTTTTCAAAACTGTTTCCATTTCTGGTTACTAAACAAAAGTATTTCTATTTCAGAATATTTTCCAATTCTTCTTTTTAATGGGATAAACTTTATGAACACTGAATCAACTTTTATACGTGATTTAAATGGATTTTTGGCCACGGGTGTTCCATTTCCTGAATGGTCCGTAATAATACTTATCAGTCGTATAGGGTTTCACGTACTTTCATAGTTTTAAGAGTTGCTAAGTGATTAGAAATTGATTTTTCTATTATCAAGAAAATGAAATCACCAACTAGACTTCATTTGTCAGGCATCATATGATCAGCAGTTATTTTGCCGCCAATTTTCAAAGACCCAAAGTAATTGAACTGGGTGTTTATCCGAGTTCAAATCCCAGATGAATTTCCCTTGGCCTTAATACCCTTGTGAATGACAAAATCTGTTACGATTTTTGTGACCATTTTCAGGCTTCACTCTACAGTGGAGATCCCTTGTGTTAAGCAGAGGGTGATCCTTACTGATGAATCCTTTGGTTTTTCCTCGGTGTTCCTTAGTGTTGGATAAATTCCTTTGGTTGAGCAAAGTCTTTGCGGCTACAGAATATAGTTATTTACTAAGCTTAACTTAGCTTAGCTGTGGCACAAGACCAGCGTTATGAGATGCCCAGTGATAATTGGACTCACTAACAATGGTATGTGAATCTAGCTTGCTCACCATTACGTCACATGAGGCTAAATAATATAAGATATCGACATTCTATTGGATATGACTGTTACGATTTTGTGGCCATTTTTAGGCTTCAAGTGAGAGCGCTTTACAGTGGTGATCTCTTTTGTTAAGCAGAGGCTGGTCCTAAATAAAGAAACCTTTGCTTGTTCCTTGGTGTCCTTTAGTGATGGATAGAATTCTTTGGTTTTTCCTTGGTATCCATTAGTGTTGGTTAGAAACCTTTGGTTGTTCCTCGGTTCCCTTAGTGTTAGATAAAAGTCTTTGGTTCAAGCAAAGCCCTTTGTTGCATGTCCGTTCGTCAATGTCGAATAAGTGCAAATGAACGGCTTTCAAGATCGGCGATTAAATAATTAACTAACGACGTATTCGAACGGTTGATTGGCTGGCTTTAATCCACGCACCCACGCAGAGTTTATAAAGTTTAAGTGGTGGATTCCAGCACACCTTATATGCCGAAATAATCCAACTATTCTCCCTCCAGTTACGGGTAGATAGTAGGGCATACTAGGCTCTTAAATCCTGATTCGTCAATTGGTTTAGAAGGAAAACTTGAAATTCAAACCTGTTAAAACTCCCCTTCTAAAATTCATCTTCTATGGCTTCCTGATCGTGCACAGTGGTTGAGTAAATAAGTATGTGCATGCATATATATATATATATATATATATATATATATATATATATAGGTATGCATAATCATATGTTGTGCGTGTCATAGACAACATCCGGATATATACACATATGTCTGTATGGGTAATTCCATGTCAAATCATCCAGGCCATGTCACCCAACCTCTTCAAATTTTCTGAAATTTTCTACAGGTGTGGACTGTGTTAACGTTAGACAATCCCTAAGAATTGAGCTTCCAATTCAAAAAATTGGTGGAATTATGTCGATTTTTATCTGTCCAAATGTGGTGGAGTTCGCGAAAAATGGCGACTTTTTGTATTCTATTTTTGTCTGTAAAAGGCGTTCTAGAGCTTCCCTGATACGAAAATTTTGTTTATAAAAGCATTTTTGCCCGAGGGATCCAAAGATGCTATTAAAAAAAGTCTTAAAGTTAACCAATTTTAAGTTACTGATGATTTTTTTTTCATAGCAAGAAAAATATCTCGATGTGGCACTGCATCTATGACAAAATTATTTCACATATATAGAACATTATTTGTACTAAAATGATAGTTTCGTTTTTGCTCAGAACCGAAGCTACAACATTAGTTAGAATTTTGCAAATTTCTCAAATTTTGGGGATTGTCTGACTTTAACATAGTCCACATCTGTACAAAATTTCAGAAAATTTCACGGGGTGCGTGACAATTTTTTTTCTGGATGATTTAACATGGAATTACCCACCAACTATTAACAAACTGTTCTTCAGTAAAACGAGCTGATATCATTTTTCAACGAGATAACACATTTCCTGCTGCTCAAAAATTGACAAAAAATAGAAAACTCATTACAAGTGATGTTCTGGCTTGGACAATTGGCTGGTTAGATTTTATGGCATGCAAATCCATGTTGTGTTATTTTATACCGAAGATGTTTTGTTTGATTCATTTTTGATGGGTATTCATTTTCTAAATTTAAACTCGATTCTTTTTTAACACAATTTTTTTAAAGCGATTTTTTCTATTTAACCCATAAATGGGACCCTAACAGGTACTATCACTCCGGGTCAAAGTGGATCTGGGATTAATGGCAATAAAGGAATACTCTACACGCCTCAGAGCTCCAGAATTGGAATCTCAGCAATAGATTAAGATTAACGTCTTACCGAGGACTGGCTTGGACAGTCTAGATTTAAATCCAATTATTTGTTTGTTATGTCTCCATGGTTCTCTCTCTCTCTCTCTCTCTCTCTCTCTCTCTCTCTCTCTCTCTCTCTCTCTCTCTCTCTCTCTCTCTCTCTCTCTCTCTCACATCAACCTTTAACAACAACAAAAGATCGATTAAAAATGATTAAAAAGAATATTTGCACAGAACATACACGCTGCTATAATAATATTTATACACAGATCAAATTTTGTTAAGTAATTCATTCGATATTGTTACGTAGCCGTTTCGTCACGGTACCAAATAGATATATTTGTTACGTCTTACTCTGGTCTATTCTTCCGGCCGTCTTCTGATCGTCTAGTCTTCTATCTTGGTCTTCTAATGGTCTCGTCTGGTCTTTCTTATCTGGGGATTCCGTGTCTGGTTCTGCTGGGGACCATTTCTTATCAAAAGCCTTGTGTCATTGTTAGCTTTTTAGTAATAACAACAAGACTTCGATTTACTTTTGATGTTATTTTATTCTGGAACCCCAGGACCAGAGAAATGCGCGCGGAGAGTCACATCTTGCTAGCTTCAGTCCTAACTCTCAACTGACTTACTGCAACTAACTACTGCAACTGACTTACTGAGTTGCCCACCTTAAACCGGAAAGGGCTTTCTATCGGGGTTCCGTTCTCACGATTCTATCCCCAGAAAGCAAGGTGAGAGTGAGGTCAAGCATTGTCACTCACTCTCAAGGCCATCAGCTGTACTGATTGCCATAAGGATTTCTATACTACCTTAAAAAGTAATAGGAATCCAATTAATATGTAACAATATTACCCGAAAATGCCCTCTTAAATAATTCTTCTAACCGGTTTTTCTAATGTTTCCGAATTTAGTCTTAGAATCTTTACGCTACTGCTGGTTTATTATTATACAAAAACGGATATTATTAGGTATCATCTTTTACCAACATCTAAGGCATTGAAATTCGGTAAGATATGAATATGTAACAGTCTCAATGTAAGTATGACCCTTATATGGTGCTGGTTTAGCTCAGTCAGCAGAGCGTCAGGCTAGGAATCTCTAGGTTCCTGGTTCGTATGAGTAACACAAGAATCTGTGCGGTAATGTGATTAGCTGATGGTAGGTGTGGCGCTCCACCTCAGATGCCAAAATAATCTCCTTGGTCTAGAGCTAGTGAAAAGGGGATAGACTCCCTCGCTGTCTGGCTGATATCGACTTTAGGCCACCCCGATAACTTTACTTTTACTACTTTTTGTTACAATTTCAGTGCCAGATTGTTAATAAATAATACCAAATAATAACCGTTTTGATTGTATAATCTTAAACTAAAAATAATAAAATCCTGCTGTCTTTTGGTTTAGAAATATTTTTTTTTTAAACCAGTTGGTCAGGGTGAACTTATTTATGGGCGATACTATCTACTTGAATATCCGCGGATTTCTGTATTGGCGGGTTTCCTAGAAACACAACTCTCCGCGGACACTGGCTAATTTCGATCGATCGATGTTCCTGATATTTGATTCCAAGTAGAATCCATTCTGTTTTGAATCGAGGGTCTTGTAATAGACAGCGTCCTTCTCTCAAAGTTTCCTGAGAAACGAAAATAGAATTCCTTTAAGATGTGCACACTTCGAATCTTCTACACAAAATATTATTTGTTTGGGTTTTTTGAGTTTGTTTATTTGTTTTGTGGTCTTTTGCTTTGTTTTTTTTTAGGGGGGTTGTTGTTTTGTTTTTCTCTTGTTTTATTTGGTTTTGTTTTGATTTTTTGCCTTTTTTAGTATTTTTATGTTGTTTTAGGCTTGTTTAAGGGTTTTTTTTTTCTTTCATTTTTTTTTTTTTCGCTAAAGACATGCGAATTCATTCAAAATAGTTTTTGCTCAATTTTTTTATGTTATTTCTTGGACAAATTTATGGTTTTCTTTGCTTTTTTATTATTTTTGTTTTTGTTTTTATTTTTGTTGTTATGTTTTTATTTTATTTTTTGTTTTCTTTTGTTTTAATGTTTTTGCTTTTTTTTTAGTTTAAGAAAAATTGTCTTCTTGTTTTGGTTTTTTCTTTGGATTTTTCTTTTGTTTTCCTTTTTTGGGGGCGGAGGGGTTGGGGTTTTCTTCTTGTTTTATTTTTTCATTTTTTTATTTTTTTTTTATTTTCGTTTTTGTTGTTGTTCGTTTTTTGGTTTTTATAAGGGGTCCCTAAAGACACGCGAATTCATTCCAAATAGTTTTAATGGTATTTTTTAGGTTATTTCATGGACAAATTTAAATGTTTTCATGATTTTTCCTTCACATTTCTCTCATTTTTTTCTCTTTCCATTTTTCTTTTTTTTTTCTTTTTTTTTTCTTTTTCATTTTTTTTTTTTTTTTACCTCAGATTTTTTTCAATCTCATTTTAACTCTCGTTTTAATTCCAATCAATTTTAAAATCCCTGTCTGTTTTATTCATTGATTTATTTCTCTTTCTGTAATGCATAGTTCTTCTTCTTCTTCTTCTTCTTCTTCTTCTTCTTCTTCTTCTTCTTCTTCTTCTTCTTTTACTATTATTTCCTGTTATTCTAACAAAGGAACATTAATTTGTTTTCACAGTGATCGACGAGTCGCGATCCGTTTACCAGTTCTCGCTCCTTTTTCCATTCAAGATTTCCAGACGCGCCAGTCACTAGGCGGCGTTTATCTCTGAATGACTGACGTGTTCCGTCGACCGTTTTGACCCTTAGATTCAACGCGACGACTACAGCAAATTAAGTGCGAACCACCACCGGTAACCAATCTTGCGCTTATAAATAGCCACCCGCCTCTACACTGTCTTTCATTTACTGATTACTTTTCAGCTCTGCATTTGCAAGAATCAAAAGACAAAAGGAAAATGCACTGAGGCCGAATGGTTTGAGAATCCAACTCAAATGTCTAACTAGACGAGGCTGATTATACTACACACTTAACTTATAGAAGTACCACTGAGTTTCGAGTCAGATAGTCTTGCCTCCGAAAACCGTTTGCAGCTCATCCCCATATTTCCTTTATTCTCATTCCTGTAGCTGTGTAATGATTATGGTCGTGGGAAAGCTCGGTGGTGTACTGGTTAGATCCGTAGAAAATGGAGTCGTCAAACCTAGTTCAAATTTCGGACGAAGCCATAGTTCACATAGCGCCAATACCCTTGGGGAGAGGTATTAATCCAACTATTTTCCCTCTAGCAATGGATAAATTGTAGGGCAGACTTGGTTCTTCAACTTTGGTTTGGCAACCAGTCTAGGAAAACTCTGAATTCAAACCTCTTAAATCTCCGCTTGGGTTGGTCACTACTACAATAGGCTCAGGCCTACTTAATAGTATATTTCAATTTTTTAAAAATGCTGAACAAGGCTGTTAGAAATATATGTAATGCTTATATAAAGCAGGAGCGCTTGTCCAGTGGGAGTGGATCCCTGGTAAAGAGTCCCTCGATAATTAATCCTTTGGTTTCTCTGGTAATTGTATAAGTCCTTCCTGAGTATTGGTAAAGATTTGGTAATCCTATATCCGTCCTCAGTGAGCGTAATTGTAATTATGACCAGTGGGGAGCGGGTAAATAGTGTGTCTTCCACGCAGTATGTTTAGTGATTGGCTGCAGGAACAACTCACGTGACCTTGCCTAGTCTATAAATCAAGGTGGGGAATTAGAGCACATTTTATATACAAAAATTATTCCAACAAATACCCTTTGGAAAAGTATGATTTCAATTATTCTCCCTCTATCTGTGGGTAAATAGTAAGAAAGACTAAACTCGTTAGCCTTGGTATTTATTTATTTATAGGAAGGAGACTCGGATACTCGTGTTCAAATCTTAAGCAAGGTTGTTTGCATTTCACAAACGGGTAATATCCTGGAAATGTATGGGCCCACCAATTTCCCTCCAACGATTAGTAAATAGGAAAACAGTTTGGGCTCTTTGCCCTTGGGATGACAACTGGTCTAGGAGAAGGAAAATTTTAATTAAAATCTGTTAAACCCTGTTTAAGTAACTGATCTTGTGTCCCATCCTTCTTGTTCAGAAGGGTTAGGTAAATATATACACATCATATATATATATATATATATATATATATATATATATATATATATAATACAATATAATATAATATAATATATATATTATATATATATATATATATAATATATATATATATATATATATAATAAAATATAATAGATAATAGCTCCATTTCACATCACCTAAAATTACATTCATGTCCCCACTCTAATTACCGAAATATCCTAACGGAAAATACACACATTCTACACAAAGAAAAAATGAACAAAAAATCTATACATAAAACAATACAAACCATCCTTAAACAAAATTAATTTTCAATGCTGTACACACATTTTAAAATGCCTATAACACCCTTCCCATCAATTCTCCTCCTTCCAGCTTCGACATCCATTAATATATATATATATATATATATATATATATATATTATATATATATGAGATGTGATACGTCAAAACCTGATATATATATATATATATATATATATATATATATGAGACGTGGAAACCTGGTATATATATATATATATATATATATTAATAAGTCATCCACAGACACGTGTTTTGGCATATCATGCCTCTTCAGTGTGGCTAGACACAACTATCCTTGGGTAGGGTCGAACTCAGACTGACCGCATGGTAGTCCGATATCTTATCCCCTCGCCCACTGACAGCTGATGCGGGGACTGGTGTTTTTAAACTATTAAGAACATAGGAATGTATGTATCTTTCGGTCACTGAGAGATCAAATTTCCGGAGAAATGATCATTGCTTATTTGCTTAGTAGTGAGAGTTAATTTAAATTACCAATTAGAGAGCTCATTACGTGACTTCTATGGAACACCTTTTTGTCCTTTTTGTTAGTTTGTGACTGAACTATTTTGTGCTTATATGTTGATTTTATTACATATTATCCTGCATGAATTGAGTTTGTCTTTTCCCTACCGAATATTCTGTGTTGGGTTATCCTTTTTGATAACCCAATGTAATAAAGGAATGCAGGTGTTAGCTTGAAACGAATATCCTGCTAATTATCATACGTTGTTTATTCATTTAACTTTAGTTCTTGGAGGCCACAAAAAAGAGCTGTCATCGATTCTCGTTCACTTGTTGATTTGGAGCAGAATCGTAATTCCTTTGCGTTTTTGGTCGGCGTTTTCTTTTTCTTTTGTTGCAAGCAAATTACTTCATTTCGTATTCGCCTGTTATAGGCGTAGGAGCATCTGGTGGGGTTTCTCAGCTGCTTCTTCGGAGCTCTTTCAGACTCACATTCGGACGACCCTCAAGCTAGTATGTATCTCTGATACGCATGCATGACACATGTATTAGCGGCTTGAGGACTAGGTGTTTGATTCTCCCGACACTACCACTATCACAAATATGGTATCGTAAAACCAAAGTTAAACTAACCATTAACAATCATGAATTCTTGGCGGGGCAACCGACGCCTGCACACACATTGGACAATCACAGTCAATACTTAGTCTATCTAATTTAAGCGATTCTGTCATTGTAACATTCTTTCTATCTCTCCTTGCGTCAATGGCGACTACTGGATTTGTCACGGCCAAAATAAACATAAGTTGACAAAAAGTTGCGGAGTTGTTTTTAATCGATAAGGGTGCGCCACGAACTTAATTGAAGGGACGTTTTTCACACAAGAAGAAACGGGCTCACACATAATAAGACAAAAGACTCATAACGGCACAGTCGTAGAGTCCTTAATGTACGTACGCATTGGAGAAAAGAAAAGTTTTTAATGTAAAATTCATATGTTTATGAAGTGTTGTCGTGTGAAATACAATACGCGTTGTTGAGTGTGCAAGACCTTTGTCTATGACAGGAGTCAGGACTGTTTCAAGGCAATATCGAGATTGAAAAGGATTTTACTTAGGTGCACTTGCGTTATATACAATTTAGACCACGCCACCTACTGACCATTAGCAGAACCTCTCGACAGACAAGGGAGGTAATCCCGACATTCTAAGAAGTACATACTGTTTTCTATTTAACCCATAGATGGAATATTAATAGGTACTGCCACTCCGGCTAGAATGGTCCAGGGAGAAATGGTGACGAAGAGGTGCTCCACATTCCCCAAACCTCCAGAACTGGAACCTCTCCTTCAGATAGTTTAACGTCATTCCCAGGACATAAAGAACCTCAGCCATCGCTTTCTAGCACCCATATTTAAAAAGGGCTGGGGCTTGCCATAAGGGAAATAGGGTTGGAGCAATCATATAGGTGCTATGGCTTGGTGTGACCAGCCGATTGATCAGAGGGGACAAAGTGAAATGTTGCATGTTATGTACTGCTGAGCCCCCTAGGTTCTATCCCAGGGCCAACAGGTGACCCCATTGTGGGAGTCTTACCTCCCTCCAGAGATGCATTGGGTGTATTCTAACACCCGAGCCGACAGAGCGGGAACTATTTGTTGAAAAAAAATAATCCAAGCGATGATAGATTCTAAAACGTAAAACAATATCAGTCTGATTAAATTGTAATAAAAAATAAAGAAAATTCTTGATTTACTTTTTGTTGTTTTAGGCTTGGATTGTGTTGGGTTGGGTTGAGTTGGATTGGGTTGTGTTAGGTTTATTTGGTTATTTAATGGTATATCTACTTCTTGGTGATGGGTATTCCATACTACCCAGTTCTCCATAAATGGAGCCTCATCATCAATTTCAGTTTACTGTCATACCTAGAACACCTCTTTTGGAGGGTCTTGCCCCTTTTGCAGAGGAGACAATTGGTGCATTCTAAGCTCTTTCAACATGGGGGACGTTGTTTTAAATCAGTTCAACCAGATAGATATGAACAGCCTAAGATATATAGATACAGCTTCATAGATAGATAGATAGATAGATAGATAGATAGATAGATATGAACAGACTAAGATAGATAGATAGATAGACAGATAGGTAGATAGATAGATAGATATGAACAGCCCAAGATAGATAGATAGATAGATAGATAGATAGATAGAAACAGACTAAGATAGATAGATAGATAGATAGATAGATATGAACAGACTAACATAGATAGATAGTTATGAACAGACTAACATAGATAGATAGATAGATAGATAGATAGATAGATAGATAGATAGATAGATAGATAGATATGAACAACCTAAAATAGATAAATACATATAGATAAACTGAGATAGATAGATAGATAGATTGATCATATCGCATTTTATCTAATTCAATACCAGATATATTAAATATTTAAATTTTTCACCGAGTATTCTGCACAAAGCAAAAAAAACATGAAATTATATTTTCAATGTCTCTTAAATTAATTACCTTTTGCCACAATGATTCAATCGATCATCCTCAAATGATAAATTGACAGGGCACAATTCGGTCGTCACCAAAGAATTTATTTTGCAGATATCAAATTCCCAACAATTCGATAAACCGGTCTTCCAATCTTTTCGCAGAAAAAAGAATTAAGAAATACTGGTAAATTATTATCAGCAATGATTTCTCATAAATCCAGCAGCGTCTCTTCATATATACTTATCTGTGTTTTTATATCTCTGTTTCTTCATATCTATCTATTTAGCTATCTATGTATGCAACATATCTATCTATCAATCTCTCTATCTTTCTATCTATCTATCTATTAATATATCTGTTTGTCTTACTCTGTTGCTATCTATCTATCTATCTACCTATCCAGCTATCAATCTGTCTGTCTGCGTGTCTATCTGTCTGTTTGTTTATATATATAAAGAATTAAAAAATTGAAAATTAAAAAAATGGACTCTCTCGTCGATTTTCGACGCATGAGTGTTCATACAATGAACTACCAACACATTGATTTGTTTATAGTGGTGAAGGCTTGCGTAGGACCATTCCACACTTTTTGGTGCATCAAGGAATGCCACGAACACAATCAACGACTGACCTCAGGAATTTTGAATTCAGAGTTATCCCTCTCCTAGACTGGTTACCTACCCAAGGTTAAAGAGCCCAGTCTGCCATACTCTTTAACCCATAGCTGGAGGGAGAATATATGGATTCACACCTTTCCCAAGGGTATTAGCGCTATGTGAAATGCCAACAGCTTCGTCTAGGAATTGAAATCGAACCGACGAGTTATATATATATATATATATATATATTATATATATATATATATGTGTGTGTGTGTGTGTGTGTGTGTGTGTGTGACTCAGTCCATTCTTAGCTAGCTGTCTATTCTTATATACAATGTGTGTAAAAAAAGTATCGAGATTTTTTATAGTTTTTTGACACACCTTGTATTCTGAAAAAAATAAAGATTCACTGATTATTTTTTAGAATACAAGGTGTGTTAGTAAAGTACCAAGTTTAAAACTGTATTTACCGTGATAGAAATGAAGAATGAATGGAACATTATGTTTTTCAGTATACAAGGTGTGTCAAAAAGTAAAAAACCTCGATACTTTTTTGACAAACCTTTTATGTAATTTTCTGTCTGTCTGTCTGTCTGTCTGTCTGTCTGTCTGTCTCTCTCTCTCTCTCTCTCTCTCTCTCTCTCTCTCTTATATTAATAATATAGTTTGCTGTATTTATAAGTATAAAGTGCTCAATATCATTGATAGAGCATGTAAGTTAGTGTAGAGAAGACATGAAGTCAACGGTGCTTGGCAACTGACAGTTTTCCACCAGTATTATTTTCAAACCAAGTTAATATTTGTGTTTGTGTTTTTCCTTATATGCTGTTGTGTGGTGCTTCTGGGAAATTTCATAATATATTCACAAAGAATACACTGAAATTCTGTTATAGAAAACATACTGCAAATGATTAAATAAACATAATAAAAGAATATAACATGCCTCAAGAAACAAAAACAAAACACCAGCAATTGCAAAATAAATCACCAATGTCCTTTAAACGGAAATTGTCTCCAAACTAACGTTGTATATCAACCCACTGTAAGATCTAAACAAAACACAGAGAAAATATATACTGGCGTAACTGAAGACATATTAGCGACTCGAACTTATATATATATATATATTATATATATATATATATATATATATATGTGTGTGTGTGGTGTGTGTGTGTGTGTGTAAGTTGAAGATGGAAGCGAATCAGGCTGTATGTTGAAACTGGAATATATATATATATATATATATATATATATATATATATAATATATATATATGTGTGTGTGTGTGTGTGTGTGTGTGTGTGTGTGTTGTGTGCGTCACTGTTATTTATTACAGTTTTATTTACATGAGGTGTGAGAGAAGAAAATAGATCTATGTTGAAGTGACACAGATTTTATCATCATGCCAAAGGAAAATAATCAAACGGCATAGTTTACAAATTGCAAAACACAATAAATAAAGAAATAAATAAAGAAAGAAAGAAAGAAAGAAAGAAAGAAAGAAAGAAAGAGTGATAAAAAAGAACAAGTTCTATGCTGTTTTGTTTTGTTTTTTGTTTTGTTTTGGTTTCTTTTCTCTGCCTGATGTCCTTAGAGGGAAATATTTCCGCCCGAATTGCTGGACAACAACAAAATTTTCAGAAGATAGCGCCTTTCTGTATCGTTTCTGCTTCCCGCCATTTTGTGAAGACAAAAACAAATCATCTTTAGAAGTCACAATTCCTTGTCATGAACAACTGCTATTCGCATTACCTCAATGTCTTTCTCTTTCTCCTAAGAAATTTACAATCTTTGCTTGTCTCTCTGTTTTTATTTTTAAGACTTAATTTTCTGGTTTTACAAAATGAAAAAATAAAAATAAAAAGGAATCTCCTAAAGGATCGATACATAATTGCAGTTGTAACGCATGGAGCAGAATTTCTTCTTAATTTACAATTTAGTGACCTATATATTTGCCTACGAACAAATAGCCATCATGTGATGAATGCCAAAAAATTGCATAGTGTCCGTCAAAATGATGTGGGTTATTTATTTATACGTAGATCGGCGGTTCTGTTTATATATATATATATATAATATATATATATATATATATATAATATATATATCATCTGGTCCAGAAGAAAGCAGCGGTAACAAAGCACCGACACATCAACATTTTCAGGGACAGCCTTCACATGCGACATCTGTGGTCGAGAATGTTTCTCGAACATTGGACTTCACAGTCACAGGAGGCGCTGTAACCTCTGGGGCACAAAAACTATATTATAGTCTTTCGAGACTAAAATGTCAATGAATATATATATATATATATATATATATATATATATAATATATATAGTTATAGTTATAGTTATAGGTCCTTATCGACTATCACCGCTCTTTGCATGTCTTCTAGTAAGCATTCATTGTTCGAACAGAGATGGTGAATGTAGGTTTTTGCTGGTCCGCCAAAACTGGTGTGTCCATGTGTAGAAGTAGATTGAAGAACATCGCTTATGAGTTCGTCCTTACTTCTCCAGTAGTGCCCAGCATGTCACGCTCCTCTTATTTGGATGGTTTGTCAGATGGGAGGTAAGTGGAATGTTTTTTGTAGGTTACACCTCCAATGATTCATTTAAGACAGCACGCAATATCCTTGTGTAGTTCCCATCTAGCTTTTTTTCTACAGGCGCTTCGTTAAAACCAAGTGGTGAAACTATACAATAGTACTGAAATTTTTGTTATGGTCGATATTTATTTATTTGCAGGATCTGTAGATACACCTCGGTATGATAATTTAATTATTACAACGTTTGATATGTATACTTAAGATCTATTACAAAATAGTTCAGTATGTAAAACGTACAATGATATGGATTTTAACTCTCTCTCTCTCTCTCTCTCTCTCTCTCTCTCTCTCTCTCTCTCTCTCTCTCTCTCTCTCACACACACACACACACACACACACACACACGCGCGCGCGCGCGCGCGCGCGCGCGCGCACTTTCTTCTTTCTTTCCTTCTTTTTATCATTTCATTATGTTCGATTAAACAGATTAGCCTTATTGTTTCTACGCACTTACCCCCTCTCTCAATCTTTCTCTAACTCTCTTTCTATCTTATTATATTTTTGTGTAGCATGTCTTTTTCTTCCTAAACTATTTTATATTTAAATTACATATATGATTAAATTTAAGTATCAAATAAGTGAAGAATTATCTCTAGAAGAGCAGAATTTAGAACTCCGAAAAGTAAGGCTTTTGTTCATTAAGAATATGTTGACTATCATAAATTAATCATAATTTTCCAAGTTAATAGACTTGTTCACATTTGCACAAATTTATGGAGGCCTACAAGTGTAAAATTTCATACAGCAAGGTTACACTGTGTATCCAAAAAACATAAGAAAAATAACAACACAACAAAAGAACACACACTGAAACGGTTGTTACTGTCCCCAGGGTGAAGAATTCAACTATTTTAAAGTAAAAAGGTGAATAACTTATGTCACTGTACACGAACCAAGAACAATCGTTAGTAATAATTTAATATATACAAATCTCGGAAAATATGGTGCACAAAATTGAGCATTCTTAATCATACATTTTAGATAGATTAAATAAATGTTAATTTATGGTAAAATATTTTGTACAACATAGCACCTTCCAGACGTTTAAAATTCCATATGGAATTTTTAAGTGAATAAAAATACGTCAATTGAACTAGATACAAATTTTGTTTGCATCAGTTCAAAGAAAAAATATCTCATCTACAGAAAAGGATGTCAATAGATGAAATGGAAATATGATCTCCCTGATGAGATAAAGCGAGATTTCTTCCAACCTGTAATCGTAGCAATGCTAATGTTTGGCTGCACAACGAAACAGTAAAAAGTTAGATGGAAACTACACAAGAATGCTGCGTGTTGTCTTGAACAAATCTTGGAAACAACACCCGACAAAAAGGCAACTGTACATCCACTTGCCTCCTGTTAGACCAACCATCCAAACAAGACGAACTAGACATGCAAGACACGACCGGAAAAGCAAAGACGAACTCATAAGTGACGTTCTTCAGTGGACACCTACACACTGATACACCAGAGAGAACCGACTAGGAAATATTTACTGTGGTGAGAGCACTTTACAGTGGAAATCCTTGGTGTTTTTTTATGTTAGGTAGAATTCTTTGGTTGTTCCTCAGTGTTCCCTAGTGTTCGGTAGAATCATTTGGTTGTTCCTCGATGTCTCTAGTGTTGGGTAGAATCCTTTGGTTGAGGAGAGTGCCTGGTTGCAGATCCGTTCATGTGTCTCAGTACGAGCAAATGAATAGCTTTCAAGATCGACGATTAAATATTTAACTAACCACGTATTCGTGCTGTTGATTGGCTGGCTTTAATCAACGCGCCCACACAGAGTCTATAAGTTTAAGTGGTGGACTTCCGCACACCTTATTTGTAAAAACTATTCCAATTGTGGTTATTGGATGCCGTGAAGAGGACTTGCCTAGATGGTGAGAGTGATTTATGGGAATCTGAGCTGTCAGTGGGACACGATGATGAAGACTTAAATACTTATTGGAATTGATCAGGTGGGAAGGTTGATATATGAATCAAACACACACAGACGCACGCACACACACACACACACACACACACAATATGTTGACTTCACAATTTCTGAAAAGAATTATTGTGGATAATTTTTTTAAGTATTCTTTCCTTATTTAAGTTCCAAAATTCTTTTTAATCCGATGATTAGCCGATTTTCTTGTGAACTTTTTAAAATCAGTGCTTTTATTTTTTTTTTTTTCATTGTTTTTTAGTTTATTTTTTTTATTCTATTTATTTGTTTATTTATTTTTTGGTGTCTAAACAGGTGCACGTTTTTGTTCCTGCCAATCTAGAAATCATTAATGAGTTACAGTCACCGATTTTCAGTCAATACAGACGTTTTTCTTCATACCTTGGAATCTTCATACTTCTTGGAATCGCAAGTTTCTGTGTTCGATACCGGCCCTCGCCAACTCAACGTATGAGTAGCATATACTTAGATTATCTGATCTGTGCGGTAAAGCTGGGAGCTGATGGTAGATATGGCACTTCCACCTCAGCAAAAAAAATCTCCTTGTTTTAGCGCTAGCGAAAAGAGAATAGACTCCCTCGCTGTATGTCTGATACCGAGGATAGGCCACGCTGCCAAGTTTACAATTTTTTTAAATCTTGATACCTAATACAAGGATGGAGCTTCCTATCGTAGTGTAATGGTTAGCAGGATAGTCTCGCAGATCCATTGCTACTGAAGAGCTAAACTCACCATAGTTGCGCCCTTGTGTCACTATCCTACCTAAAATGAGGTTGGGCTGAAATTCTCATATAAAGACGACATATCTGCTGGTGGTGGCTTTGTTTACCAATGGGATCCAAGCACAGCAACGCTAATGGGAAAAATGTGTAGACTGCGTGGAAGGTACGTTGAAAAATAACCCTCATTTGGTCACATTCCATGAGAGTATCTTGGTCAGTGTATGAAATTTTCAGTTGGCCCCCAAAATGATTTCCCAAAATGTTTTAACCATTTTAGTCATATATATTTATTCAAAATTATACGTGTTGGCTAGATTAGAACACCATTGTAAATGAATTCAATTCTCACTATACTTCTGGCTTTGGGCCAAAACTAAGCTAAACTTAGTAAATGTCTATATATATTTATATATCATAGCAATCATTTGAGCGGAATATTCTGGAAATGTACGAAATTTTAGTTAATTTAATCAAAATTAATTTAATTCTTTTATGTCAATAGATTTTTAGCAAATGAATATTAATAATAATAAAAGTTATTCTACTCGTATCCTTAATGTGTTTAGGATTCACATTTCTTAACATCCAAAAAGTACCACCAATTCTGGGAAATTACTATAAAATTAAAAATTCTACCAGACTTTTTAAAAAGTGGAAGCAAATTAGTAAAAACAAAATTTAAATTGCAAATATCAGTCTCTAGCTTTTGAAATTCTAAAAATCATCATCATCATCATCATCATCATCATTATTATTATTATTATTATTATTATTATTATTATTATTATTATGTTGTTGTTGTTTGTTGTTTGTTATTATTATTATTATTATTATTATTATTATTAATATTAATATTATTATTGTTAATATTATTATTATGATTATTGTTGTTATTATTGTTGTTGTTGTAATCATTATTTATAATTGTTACTATTATCATTATTGTTGTTGTTGTTGTTGTTGTTGTTGTTGAATCACGGTTAATCCAAGTCTGTAATTCGCCTCCAGTCGAGAGATAGGTCAACCGTCTTTCCATAACCCGTGGCGATTTTATACCACTATTAGAATCCAACTCTTACGAGCAACGAAATATTTTTTTTCAGTTGTCTGAAAACATCTCTAAAGAAATTTAACATGAATATTTTACTGATCAAGTTATTTTTAAGTATATATATATATATATATATATATATATATATATATATATTATACGGTATAATTCATAAATAAGTACACACCTAGGAAAATGAGACAGGTAAATCACAAATAATAAAATTGGAAATTGTTTTAAAAACAAATCCCTAGTATATGGTCACTGGTCCTGTAACGGGGTTAGGTCTGTGCATATAGCGCTTCTTGGAAGAAATACCCGGGCGGAGCCCATCCATCCCCAGGTCTACAACTGTTTTAATTCCGAGAATTCCTTCTCCTGACCAGTAACCATACAATGGTTAAAGTGCTCAGTCTGCCCTGATTTATCTGGAGAGTAAATACATGTAACACACCATATAGAGGTGTTAAAAAGAATTGCAGAGTTTTGTCTTGCAGAACGTCTTTGTGTTGTATACTCTTTCTTAAGTACTCGTAAAAATATAAGAATCACCTAAGTAAAAAAATTGTTTTGAGAAGGTCAATGTAAGGCTTCCGTTTGTGAACAAACATCATTAAAAAAGAGTAATAAATTATTGGAATATTTTTATATATAATGTGTGCTGAAGTCCACCACTTAAACTTATAGACTCTGCGTGGGCGCGTTGATTAAATCCAGTCAATCAACAGCTTGAATTCGTGATTGGTTAACTATTTAATCGTCGATCTTGAAAGCCATTAATTTGTACATTCTACAGTGAAACACACCTCAAGGAATAAATTAGTTAGTAAGATATATAGGCGCATGGTGTAATGGTTAGAGTCGTAGGAAATGGACTCAGTCGGCCCGAGTTTAATTCCTGGACGAAGCTGTTGCATTTCACATGGTGCTAATACCTTCGGTATGAAGGTATGAATCCAATTTTCCCTCCAGTTATGGATAAATAGCCGGGCAGACTGGCTCTTTAACCATGGCCAGGTAACTAGTCTAGGAGAAAAAAAACTGAATTCAACCTGTTAAACTCAGCTTTAGAAATTGACCTTGTGTCGCATCCTGCTCGTGTGGAGGGGTTGGGTAAATACATATAATAGTTGGTGAGGCGAGTGGTGTAATAGTTATGCTCATAGAAATAGACAAGGTAGGATGAATAGAAATTCAGTATGAGTCTTTTTTTGCATTTAATTTAACACTAATACCCTACGAAGGTATGCATCCAACTATTCTCCTTCCAGTTAAGGATAAATAGTAGAGCAGACTGCAGAGATGCTGATAGGTAAGCGTCCTGCGTCCGCGACGCACAGAAATCTAAACGACGCAGTAAAATCGTATCCATGCGTCCTAGTTTATTTTCTTCCCTCACCATTTCAAGCTTATTATAAATACATTTCAATAGTTTCTTAGAAATGAATTACACAGGATAGGTTAAAAAATAGAGTTAGACGCTTTAGTTGTTTCCCAAGATCATAAATAAAAAAACTCTACAATCTATTAAAACTTTAGTTGTGACCATAAATTTTCCCGGGACTCATACAAAGCAAATATGTGCGTCCCAGGACACACAAAATCAAAAATATATCAGCATCAGTTAGACTGGCTATTTAACCTTGGTTAAGCAACTAGTCAAAGAAGAAGGAAAACTCTGAATTCAAATCTGTTAAACACCGCTTAAGAAATTGACCTTGTCTCACATCCTACTAGTTCGGAGGGGTTGGTAATTATGTAAATTAGCAACGATTGTGGTTCTATACTGCTGACCTTGTGCTACAAGTAAGCTAAGCTTAGTGAATAACTCTTTCCCGAATGTATTACCTTTTAAAGATGTAAGAATTATCTTGTTAGATTTTATTGATGCAAAAAATCATTTAAATCATTTAAGTGTGAGGGTAGCCAAATGAAAAAGAAAAAAAACAAAAGAAAAAAAGGATTGACTCCAAAATTCCTAAAAAGAAACTTCTTTAAAATAAAAAAGGGAAAAAAGTTTTCTTTTCTTACTTAAGTACCAACATTTTTATTAACTTTGGATAATTAGTTGATTTTTTTTTGTGGGGGGCGCTTTTTTTTAAATCAGCGCTTTTTTTAAATCAGCGCTTTTTTTTAAATCAGCGCTTTTTGGGGTGTCCTAAAACAGGTGTACGGTTTTTGTTCATTCCCCGACAAGTAATAATTAATGAGCTCACTCCTAAACGAATTACAGTCACTGATTTTCAGTCAACACAGACAGAATTGTATTAACCACCCTTTTCACATCTTTCTTTTTTTTAATCGAGGTCAAACGACACACATTTTTTTGCGCGCATATATATATATATATATATATATATATATATATATATATATATAAATCATTGTTGCTGTTTGCATGTTGTAGCCCAGGTTTTCTCAAATGGCAGTTTCCCTAACTGACGATGCCAAATTTTCTTTATTGCATTAGTTTTAAAAGTATTGCTGGTACACGTACCACGCCTCTGTGTTATAATATAATACCAATATGTGGTACGGCAATGGTAAATTGACTTTGTGACATGTTGTACTTATTTGACACATGTATTCATCAGTGATTCATTTATGATCTGTATCTATTTCAACAATATGATATGATATCAATATATAATATAAAGATGATTTTTATCAGGTTAAAAGTTACACACACACACAACCACACATACACACACACACAACACATATATATATATATATATATATATATATATATATATATATACGTGTGTGTGGTGTGTGGTGTGTGTGTGTGTGTGTGTGTTTTGTTAAACTCTCCTGTCGATTCTTGTCGGACAAGTTTTTGTTCAATCCTTTCTGGCCGACTTCTTAGTGTCAGGGTGGAATTGGTGTAGCAATCCACCAAAGGTTTCTTCACAATACATACATATATATATATATATATGTGTGTGTGTGTGTGTGTGTGTGTGTGTGTGTAATGCATACTGGTAGATCACGGCTTCCTATCCACAAAGACACTCAAACACAGAAAATAAATGGATAATCCACCTACACCCTCTCACACACACGAGTTAAACTCAGATTGAGGCATCCTAACTTCTAGATATATTTCTACACCCCCTCAACACCAGACAATCAAATGCCCCTTGACTCAAGTCGACCAATGTCCCACATACTAACAACCAGTCCCAGCATGAAATAAGTTCCAAATTCAAATAAACTGGTGAAAAGATTTGTTCAAGTGTTTATAAACTTCGAGTGGTCGTTGTTAGGACATTATGTTTATCATAATTACTAACCCTTCCGCTCGAGCAGGATGTGACAAAAAGGTTAATTTCTTAAAGCCGAGTTAGCAGGTTTAAACTTAGAGATTTCTTCCCCAAGTTTAGTTGCATAACCAAGCTTACAAGCTAATATCGTTGATCTCAGGGGCCATCCCCCAGGCAAACACCCGCCCCTTGATTTAAAGGGGCAGGGCTGGGTTTATTTCCCAGTGCCTGAGACGCCACCTTTGAAGGGGAATGCCGACGAGATCAAGCATCTTTTACACCCGCCACCCATGAGCTTCGGTTTGTGGTGGTCCCACATAATAGGGCCTTGTGCCTAAACCGTACACGTGGGTGACATAGTAAAATAAAGTTTTTCTTTTCGTGGAAAATATGAAAATAAGCTGACAGTTTCACGTTGTATTGTACTCGATTAAGTTTAGTAAATATCGAAGTAATTGCTACTGGTGCGATCTCATCTCTTCCAGACTGTCAGGATGTTTGCGAACTGCCCAATTGCGTCTCCTTCGTTGGCGTTTTCGCTCTTTTATCACCATCGTTCCATATGTACGCCGTGTGAAAATGTAATTTCGACTTTTATTCAGTTGACAATTCGATCGCTGACAGCCAATGACGTCTTTTATTAATACCATTCGCAAATCATTTGTGGCCTCGGGGCAAAAAAGAAAATCAAAGTAAAAAATAATTGACAGGGAAAAAAATGTTCTTCATAAATTTCTCTGTGATATAACTCATTCTCATCAGAAGACAAAATAAAACTGGTTAACTTAAAAGATGTTTAAAGAAAACTAGATAGATAGAGATAGATCGATAGAATACATACATACATACAATAGATGGAATGAAAGAAAGAAAGAAAGAAAAAGAAAAAAGAAAGGCGAAAAGACAATGATGTGTTAACAAGTAAGTCAAATATATACATAAACAAGTACAGATAAATAAATAAGAAGATATTCAAATGATATATATATATATATAATATATATATATATATAGATAATATATATATTATATAGAGAGAGAGAGAGAGAGAGAGAGAGAGAGAGAGAGAGAGAGAGAATCATCTATAAGAGATAAATAAATAAATAAAGACAGGACAGAAAAGAAAGAAAGAAAGAAAAGAAGAAATAAGAAAGTAATACAAAGACTGGGATGGGGTCAAACAAAACAGGTAATTAGATGCGGATAGGCTAAGATAGATAGATAGATAGATAGATTATCTATCTATCTTATCTATCCAGCCGCGTTGGCTGTAGACACGCTACCTACTATCTTATAGATAGATAGATAGATAGATAGATAGATAGAAACGAATGGAAAGACCAAAAGAAATGTGGAAGAAAGACAACAAAAGACAATGACTGGGGTTATGGACAAAGTAAGAAAGATATATTTATATAAAACAGGCTTAGATAGATCTTTATTTTTCCTAATAAAAAGTCAAAAGAAATAAATGTCATAAAACAAATCTTGCAAAAAGTGTCCCATTCTTTTATACGTAATAGATGAAATGTGTCGAACGATAATGAGTTTAAATCTATAATGAACGGTGCGACTTTTCTTGATTGTTTACCTTCTTTCTTTCTTTGTCCGTCTGTCTGAAGCTTCCATATATGAAATTTAGAAGGCCAAAAATAACTACATACCTTTCATATATATATAATATATATATATATATATATATATATGTGTGGTGGTGTGTGTTGTGGTGTGTGTGTGTGTGGTAATTGAGAATAGCGGAAAGCGTGGATAAAACAGCTCAAAACAGCATAAATTTAGTGGATATTTCGCCTCATATGAATGTAGCTTCGTCAAATTTATTGAACATAGGTATCGTACATTTGCTTTATAGTGAAAAGCAAATGTACGAGAACCGTGTTCAATAAAGCTGACGAAGCTTCATCCAATATGAGGCGAAAAATCCACTAAATTTATGCTGTTTTGAGCTGTTTTATCCACCACTTTTCCTCTATTCTCAACTACACACACACACCACCACACACAACACACACACACATATACATATATATATATATAATATATATATATTATTCACAGTGTTCGACGTTTCAAAGTCTCATCCTTGTGGCTAGACTACTTTTAGCCGAAGCGAAACCCGACTGACTTTTCATCTTCTGATTGCTTTAACCAGTTGGCCTCTTCAGCTGCCAGAAGAAACAGATTTTAACTGATGAATACATATATTGATATAATATATTTTTACGATTCACTAGAGAGCTTCAAATCAAAATAACAAAGAGACCTTTACCTTACGCTAACGGTGAAAGTCAGTTAAAGTCTCTTTTAGAGAGTTCTACCGGGTTTGAGGAGCATATAATAAATCATCCACAGCCGCTGTGTGTTCTACGTTCCTCGTCTTTTTAGTGTGGCTAGACTTAGCAAATACTTCAAGTATATATCATATATATATATATATATATATATATTATATATAATAATATATATATATGTTTACCATATATATATCTATATATACCTATATATACTGATATATATATATATAATATTACATTATAAAAAGAAATGGATATTTTTCTAAATCTTTTATTATTATTTTAACATTTTCGATACGTGTTTCAGATCTTCTGATATCTTCTCCGGCGTTAATTAACACCTGAGAAGATATCAGAAGATCTGAAAAAACGTGTCGCAATTGTAAAATAATAATAGAAAAAAATCAACTAAGAAGAAACATAATCCATTTTGCGGACATTTTTTATAAAAATATTTAATTTCTCCGTTGGACCCATAGCAACACGTTTATATACATACATACATACATTACATACCACACACACACACTATATATTAGATACATATAGATATATATAATATATATATAATATATATATATATATAATAATATCAAAGAAAGTTTAAATCCCGATTACCGTTATTTAAGTCTTTTCTTTGATATTGCACTTATGGATTTATTCTATTTAATATTAACACTTATCAAATTTATTTCCACTGATATTCATCGGCTTCATCAGCGTAAGATTCGAAGTCTGTTGAATGTCGGTGAAATAAATTTCATAACTGTTATTATGGCTAATATTTAAACTTTTCTTTGCTAAGTACATTCTCTGTTATAATTCCTCATTTATTGTATGCTGTTCTTAACATCGACAATATCAATTATACCATATATATATAATATATAATATAGGCTCGTGAAGCAAATCTTTACTGTCGGAGGAAATAGACACGGTGAGACAAGTTCAAATTTTATTCTCCTTTCAAGCTATGTGCTAAAATAGTAGAGGAAACTGAGCTCTTTCACCTTAGATGGACAAACTGACTAGGAGAAGGAAAACCCTCTATCTCGCGCCTGTTAGTCTGTTTAAGAAATTGATCTCGTGACATCCTGCCTCATTATGGAAAGAGTCGTATAATATATAATATATATATATTAATATATATAATATTATATATATATACAACTGCTCCGTATGAGCAGGATGTGTTACGAGAAACGCGTGATAATGGTTAAAGTCATGGGAAAATCGACTCGTCAACCGAGTTCAAATCCTGGACGAGAACGCATTTTCACAATCCCGCTAATACCCGTTGGGACCAAGGGTTATTAAATCCTAATCCTAACTCGCTAATACCCTTGGGAAAGGTATAATCCTACTCTCCCTCCAGCTATGTGTAAATAGTAGGGCAGAACCGGACTCTTTAACCTTGGTAGGCAACCGCTCTAGGAGAAGGAATACTCTGAATTTCAAACCTCTTGAACTCCGCTTAAGGAATTGACCTTGTCCAATCCGGCTCGCTGCAGAGGGTTGGTTAATATATATTATATAATATAATTATATTATGTGTGTGTGTCTGTGTGGTTGTGTTGTGTGTGATGTGTGTAACAATTTTGTCTTTCGTGTGGAATTTTATTCCTGTTGCAAAAGTTTCAATTCGTAAAGTTTTGGTAATAAATAATACCCTGATAATATCCGTAATAAGCTGCTTGTATATAAAAACAATAACACATATAAGCAATAATGTATTAGTAAATTTAATCAATGTTTAATTTTTTTATTCAATTTCAGTCTCGCCCACCATCATACATTTTCAATCTGGATTCTTTAGCCTTCTTAGCAACCAATAGAAGAAAACTCTGATTTCAACCAGCTGACACCACGTACAAATTGACCTTGATCTTACATAATTGCCTCGTTGAAAGGCTATTGAGTAAATACACACATACAGGTGTGTTCAAACAAGTATCGAACTTTTGACAACACCTTGTATTCTGAAAAAATATACTGCCATTTATTTCTTTCATTTCTATCTGGGTAATAACAGTTTAAAGTTGGTAACTTTTGTGACCACACGTCATTCTGAAAGAAATTAATGAATGACGTTATTTTTTCAAATATATGTGTGTCCAAAAGGACAAAAAATCTCGGGTACTTTTTGACCCACACCCCTGTATACATATCATCAGTTCCCAACCTTACTGGGTATCGCGC
>CM042146.1:184830-197308 GCA_023376005.1 Doryteuthis pealeii | reverse complement strand
TAATTCAATATGAGCGAAATATCCACAAATTATGCTGTTTTGCAGCTGTTTTAATCCACGCTTTCGCTATTTCTCAATTACACACACACACACACACACACACACACACTACACACACACATATATATCATATATATATATATATATATATATATTATGAAAGGTATGTAAGTTATTTTTGGCCTTCTTAAATTATTCTATTATGAAGGCTTCAACAGACGGACAAAGAAGAAAGAAGGTTAACAATCAGAAAGTCGCACGTTCATATAGATTTAAACTCGTTATTCGTTCGACATTTCATCTATTACGCTTATAAAAGAACTGGGACACTTTGCAAGATCTTTGTATGACATTTATTTCTTTTGACTTATTATTAGGAAAAATAAACGATCTATGCTAAGCCTGTTTATATT
The DNA here is from genome assembly GCA_023376005.1 of Doryteuthis pealeii. Classification (NCBI taxonomy): domain Eukaryota; kingdom Metazoa; phylum Mollusca; class Cephalopoda; order Myopsida; family Loliginidae; genus Doryteuthis; species Doryteuthis pealeii. Next base: position 196,895 of record CM042146.1, on the reverse strand, counting down.
AATATATCTGTTCTTACTTTGTCTCCATTAAACCCCAGTCATGTGTCTTTTTTGTTGTCTTCTTTCCACTTTCTTGTGTCTTCTCCATCGTTTCTATCTATCTATCATCTATCTATCTATCTATGTAGATCAGGTAGGTTAGCCGTGTCTACAGCCAACGCGGCTTGATAGAAGAAAGAAGATAATCTATCTATCTATCTATCTATCTTAGCCTATCCGCATCTATATACCTGTTTTGTTTGACCCCATCCCAGTCTTTGTACTTTACTTTCTTACATTTCTTTCTTTCTTTCTTCTTTCTTTTTCTGTCTTGTCTTTATTATTTAATTTATCTCTATAAGATTGATTCTCTCTCTCTCTCTATCTCTCTCTGCTCCTTCCTCTCTCTCTCTCTATATATAATATATATATATATATATATATATATTATATATATATAATATATACAGTTTGAATATCTTCTTATTTATTATCTGTAACTTGTTCATATGTATATATTTGACTTACTTGGTTAACACATCATTGTCTTTTCGCCTTTCTTTCTTCTCTTTCTTTCTTTCTTTCCATATCCATCATTTAATTATTGTTATTGTATGTAATTTGTATCTATCGATCTATCTCTATCTATCTAGTTTCTCTTTTAAACATGTCTCTTTAAGTTAACCATTTTATTTATGTCTTCGATGAGAATGAGTTATCACAGAGAAATTTATGAGAACATTTTTTTCCTGTCAATTATTTTTCTACGTTGATTTCTTTTTGCCCCGAGGCCAAAATGATTTGCGAATGGTTAATTTTAAAGACTTTCATTGGCTGTCAGGATCGAATTGTCAACTGAATAAAAAGTCGAAATTTACATTTTCACATCGGCGTACATATGGACGATGGTGATAAAAGAGCGAAAACGCCAACGAAGGAGACGCAATTGGCGCAGCGCAAACATCCTGACAGTCTGGGAGATGAGATCGCACCCACGTAGCATTACATCGATATTTACTAAACTATCGAGTACCAATACAAACGTGAAACTGTCAGCTATTTTTCATATTTTCACCGAAAGAAAAAACATTTTATTTACTATGTACCCACGTGTACGGTTTAGGCACAAGGCCCTATAATGTGGGGACCAACCCACAAACCGAAGCTCATGGCGTGGCCGGGTGTAAAGATGCCTTGATCTCGTCGGCATTCCCCTTCCAAAGGTGCGTCTCAGGCACTGGGAAATAAAACCCGCCCTGCCCCTTTAAATCAAAGGGCGGCGGTGTTGCCTGGGGAGATGGCCCCTGAGATGCAACGATATTAGTTGTAAGCTTGGTTTGCAACTAAACTTGGGGAAAAGAAATCTCAAGTTTAAACCTGCTAGAACTCGGCTTAAGAAATTAACCTTTTGTCACATCCTTGCTCGAGCGGAAGGGTTTAGCTAATTAATGATAACACATAATGTCCCTAACAACGAACCACTCGAAGTATAACACTTGAACAAATCTTTCACCAGTTTCTTTGAATTTGAACTTATTTCAGTGCTGGACGGTTGTTAGTATGTGGGGACATTTGGTGGCGACTTGAGTCAAGGGGCATTTGTTGTCTGGTGTTGAGGGGGTGTAGAAATATATCTAGAATAGTTTAGGATGCCTCAATCGTTGAGTTTTAACTCGTGTGTGTGAGAGGGTGTAGGTGGATTATCCATTTATTATTTTCTGTGTTGAGTGTCTTTGTGCGATAGGGAAGCGTGATCTACCAGTATGCATTACACACACACACAAACACACACACCACACACCACCATATATATATATATATATGTATGTATTGTGAAGAAACCTTGGTGGTTTGCTACCACCAATCCACCCTGACACTAAAAGTCGGCAGGAAAGGATTGAACAAAAAACGTATGCCGACAAGATCGACAGGAGAGTTTAACAAAACACACACACACACACACACCACACACACACACCCACCCAAACACACGTATTATAATATATAATATATATTATATTATAAGTATATATATGTGTGTGTGTGGTGTGTATGTGTGTGTGTTGTGTGTGTGTAACTTTTAACCTGATAAAATCATCTTCTATATTTAATTGATATCATATCATACTTGTATGAAATAGATACAGATCATAAATGAATCACTTGATGAATACATGTTGTCAAATAAGTACCAACATGTCACAAAGTCAATTACCATTGCCGTACCACATTGGTATTATATTATTAACACAGAGGCTGGTTACGTTGCTAACCAGCAATACTTTTAAAACTAATGCCAATAAAGAAAATTTGGCATCGTCATTAGGAAACTGCCATTTGAGAAAACCTGGGCTACAACATGCAACAGCAACAATGATTTATATATATATATATTATATATATATATATATATATATATATATATCGCGCAAAAAAAATGTGTGTCGTTTGACCTCGATAAAAAAAAGAAAAGATGTGGAAAAAGGGGTTAATACAAATTCTGTCTGTGTTGACTGAAAATCAGTGACTGTAATTCTTTAGGATGAGTCATTAATTATTACTTGTCGGAATTGAACAAAACCGTACACCTGTTTTAGACACCCCAAAAAGCGCTGATTTAAAAAAAGCCGCTGATTTAAAAAAAGCGCTGATTAAAAAAAGACGCCCCCCACAAAAAAAAAATAAATAATTAGCCAAAGTTAATAAAAATGTTGGACTTAAGTAAGAAAAGAAAACTTTTTCCCTTTTTTATTTTAAAAAGTTCTTTAGGAATTTGGAGTACAACCTTTTTTTTCTTTTGTTTTTTTCTTTTTTCATTTTGGCTACCCCACACTAAAATTGATTTAAATGATTTGTTGCATCAATAAAATCTAACAGATAATTCTTAACATCTTAAAAGGTAATACATTGGGAAAGAGTTATTCACTAAGCCTTAGCTTACTTGTAGCACAGGTAGCAGTATAGAACAAACAATCGTCTGCTAATTTACATAATACCCACCCCTCCGAACTAGTAGGATGTGCAAGACAAGGTCCAATTTCGTTTAAGCGGTTTAAACAGATTTTTGATTCAGAGTTGCCTTCTTCTATTGACTAGTTGTGCTAACCAAGGTTAATTAGCCAGTCTAACTGCATGTTTTTGTGGGATGATATATATTTTGATTTTGTGTGTCCTGGGACGCACATTATTTGCTTGTATGAGTCCCCGGAAAATTTATGCGCGCACAACTAAAGTTTTAATAGCATTGATAGAGTTTTTATTTATGCATCTGGCGAAACAACTTAAAGCCGTCTAACTCCCTATTTTTAACCTATCCTGTGTAATTCATTTCTAAAGAAACTATTGAAATGCTATTTATAAATAAGCTTTGAAAGGTAGAGGGAAGAAAATAAAACTAGCGACGCAATGGGATTACGCATTTACTGCGTCCGTTAGATTTCATGTGCGTCGCGGACGCAGGACGCTTACCTATCAGCATTCTCTGCAGTCTGCTCTACTATTTAGTCCTTAACTGGGGAAAAAAAAAAAAAAAAACAAAAAAAAAAAGAAAAATGGAGAATAGTTGAGATGCTCATAACCTCGTAAGGGTATTAGTGTTAAATTAAATCAAAAACTCATACTGGAAATTCATATCATCCTACCTTGTCTAGTTCTATGAGCATAACTATACAACCACTCGCCTCCACCAACTTTATATGTATATTTACCCAACCCCTCCACACGTAGCAGGATGCGACACAAGTAATCTAAAGCTGAGTTTAACAGGTTGGGAACAGTATTTCTTTCTCCTAGACTAGTACCTGGCATGGTTAAAGAGCCCAGTCTGCCGGCTATTTTATCCCATAAACTGGAGGAGGGGGGGGGGGGGGGGGGGGGGGGGGGGGGGGGGGCGGGAAAATTGGATTCATACCTTCATACCGAAGGTATTAGCACCATGTTGAAAGCCAACAGCTTCGTCCAGAATTAAAACTCGGGCCGACTGACCATTTCCTCGACTCTAACCAAATTACACATGCGCTATATATCTATAACTAATTTTATTCCTTGAGGTGTGTTTCAAACTGTAGAATGTACAAATTAATGGCTTTCAAGATCGACGAATTAAATAGTTAACCAAATTTCAACCGAATTCAAGCTGTGATTGACTGGATTTAATTTCAACGCGCCCACGCAAGTCTATAAGTTTAAGTGGTGGGACTTTCAGCAACACATTATTATATAAAATATTCAATAATTTATTACTCTTTTTAATGATGTTTGTTCACAAAACGGGCAAGCTTTACATTGACCTTCTCAAAACAATTTTTTACTTAGGTGATTCTTATATTTTACGAGTACTTAGGAAAGATATACAACACAAAAGACGTTCTGCAAGACAATAACTCTGCAATTCTTTTTTAACACCTCTATATGGTGTGGTTACATGTATTTACTCTCCAGATAAATCAGCGGCAGACTGAGCAACTTAACCATTGTATGGTTACTGGTCAGGAGAAGAGAATCTCGGAATTAAAACAAGTTGTAGACCTGGGGATGGATCGGCTCCGCCCGGGTATTTCTCAAGAAGCGCTTATATGCAAGACCTAAACCCCGTTACAGGACAGTGACCTATACTAGGAATATTGTTTTTAAAACAATTTCCAATTTATTATTTTGATTTACCTGGTCTCATTTTTCCTAGGTGTGTACTCTATTTATGAATTAACCGTACTAATATATATATATATATAATATATATATATATATATATACTAAAATAACTATGATCAGTAAAATATTCATGTTAAATTTTCTTTAGAGATTTCAGACAACTTGAAAAAAATATGTTCGTATGCTCGTAAGAGTTGGAATTTCTAATAGTGGTATAAAATCGCCACGGGTTATGGAAGACGGTGACCTATCTCTCGACTGGAGGCGAATTAACAGACTGATTAACCGTTGATTCAACAACAACAACAACAAACAAACAACAACAATAAATTGATAATAGTAACAATTATAACATAATGCATTACAACAACAACAATAATCAACAACAATAATCAAATAATAATATTAACAATAATAAATTAATTATTAATAATAATAATAATAAAAATAATAATAATAATCAATAACAAACAAACAACAACAACAACAACAATAATTAATAATAATTAATATAATAATAATAATAATAATAATAATAATGATGATGATGATGATGATTGATGATGATTTTAGAATTTCAAAAGCCAGAGACTGATATTTGCAATTTAAATTTTGTTTTTACTAATTTGCTTCCACTTTTTAAAAAGTCTCTGGGTAGAATTTTAATTTATAGTAATTTCCCAGAATTGTGGTACTTTTGGATGTTAAGAAATGTGAATCCTAAACACATTAAGGATACGAGTAGAATAAACTTTATTATTATTTAATATTCATTTGCTAAAAATCTATTGACATAAAAGAATTTAAATTATTTGGATATTAATTAACTAAAATTTCGTCACATTTTCCAGAATATTCCGCCTTCAAATTGTGCTATGATAATATAAATATATTAGACATTTACTAAGTTTTAGCCTTAGTTTTTGGCCCAAAGCCAGAAGTAGTGAGAATTGAATTCATTTAACAATGGTGTTTCTAATTCTAGCCAACACGTATAATTTTGAAATAAATATATAATGACTAAAAATGGTTAAAACATTTTCGGAAATCATTTGGGCCAACTGAAAATTTCATACACTGACCAAGATACTCTCATGGAATGTGACAAATGAGGAGTTATTTTTCAACGTACCTTCCACGCAGTCTACACATTTTTCCCAATTGCGTTGCTGTGCTTGGTCCCATTGGTAAACAAAGCCACCACCAGCAGATATTGCTTCTTTAATATGCAGAATTTTCAGGCCCAACCTCATTTTAGTTAGGATAGTGACACAAGGCCGCAACTTTATGGTTGAGTTAGCTCATCAGTAGCAATGGATCTGCGAGGACTATCCCTGCTAACCATTACACTTCGATAGGAAGGCTCCATCCTTGAATTTAGGTTACAGATTTAAAAAAAATTAGTAAACTTGGCAGCGTGGCCCTATCCTCCGGTATCAACATACAGCAGGAGGTCTCATTCTCTGTTCGCTAGCGCTTAAAACAGGAGAATTTTTTTTGCTGAGGTGGAAGTGCCATATCTACCATCACTCCCAGCTTTACCGCACAGATCAGATAATCTAAGTATATGTACTCAATACGTTGAGTATGGCGGGGCCGGTATCGACAGAACTTGCGATTCCAGAATAATGAAGATTCACAAGTATGAAGAAAAACGTCTGTATTGACTGAAAATCGCGCTGGACTGTAAACTCATTAATTGATTCTAGATTGGCAGGAACAAAAACGGTGCACCTGTTTTAGACACCAAAAATAAATAAACCAGAAGTAAATAGAATAAAAAAAATTAAACTAAAAAACAATGAAAAAAAAAAAATAAAAGCAACTTGATTTTTAAAAATTCACAAGAAAATCGGCTAATCATCCGGATTTAAAAGAATTTGGAACTTAAATAGGAAAGAATACTTTAAAAAAATTATCACAATAATTCTTTTCAGAAATGTGAAGTCAAACATATGTGGTGTGTGTGTGTGTGTGGTGCGTGCGTCTGTGTGTGTTTGATTCATATTATCAACCTTACCCACCTGATCAAATTCCAATAAGTATTTAAGTCTTTCATCATCGACTGTCCCACTGACAGCTCAGATTCCATAAATCACTCTCACAATCTAGCAAGTCCTCTTCAGGCATCCAATAACACAATTGGATAGTTTTTACAAATAAGGTGTGCGGAAGTCCACCACTTAAACTATAGACCTGTGTGGGCGCGTTGATTAAAGCCAGCCAATCAACAGCACGAAAATACGTGGCAGTTAAATATAATCGTCGATTGAAAGTATTCATTTGCTCGTACTGAGACACATGAACGGATCTGCAACCAGCACTCTCCTCAACCAAAGGATTCTACCCCAAACACTAGAGACATCGAGGAACAACAAATGATTCTACCGAAACACTAGGGAAACACTGAGGAACAACCAAAGAATTCTACCATAACATAAAAAACACCAAGGATTTCCACTGTTTAAAGTGCTCCTCACCACATAAATATTCCTAGGTCGGTTCTCTCTGGTGTTCATTGTGTAGGTGTTCCACACAGTGTCTATAAGTCTTTAAGTGGCCTGGACTCCGCACACCTTATTTGTAAAAAAACTATTCCAATTGTGGTTATTGGATTGTCTACCGTGAAGAGGACTTGCCTGATGGTTGAGAGTGATTTATGGGAATCTGAGTGTCGTGGGACACGATGCATGAAGACTTAAATACTTTATTTGGGAAGTTGATCAGGTTGGAAGGTTTGAATATATGAATCAAACACACACAGACGCCACGCACACCAACACACACACACACCACACACAATATGTTGACTTCACCAATTTCTGAAAGGAATTATTTGTGGATAATTTTTGTAAGTATTCTTTCCTTTATTTAAGTTTCCAAAATTCTTTTTAATCCGATGGATTAGCCGATTTTCTTGTGGAACTTTTTAAAAATCAGGCTTTTATTTTTTTTTTCATTGTTTTTAGTTTATTTTTTATTCTATTTATTGGTTTATTTATTTTTGGTGTCTAAACAGGTGCACGTTTTGTTTCCTGCCAACATCTAGAAATCAATTAATGAGTTAACCAGTCACCGATTTCATGTCCAATACAGACGTTTTTCTTCATTACCTGGAATCTTATACTCTTGGATCGCAAGGTTCTGTGTTCGATTACCGCCCTCGCCAACTCAACGTATGAGTAGCATATACGTTAGATTATCTGACTCTGTGCGGTAAAGCTGGGAGGAGCTGATGGTAAGATATGGCACTTTCCACCTCAGCAAAAAAATCTCCTTGTTTTAGCGCGTAGCGGAAAAGAGAATTAGACTCCCTCGCTGTATGTCTGATACCGAGGGATAGGCACGCTGCCAAGTGTTACAAATTTTTTAAATCTTGATACCTAATACGAAGGATGGAGCTTCTATTCGTAGTGTAATGGGAGCAGGATAAGTCTCGCAGATCCATTGCTACTGAAAGAGCTAAACTCACCATAGTTGCGCCCCTTGTGTCACTATCCTAACTAAAATGAGGTGGGCTGAAAATTCTCATATAAAGACGACATATCTGCTGTGTGGCTTTGTTTACCAATGGGATACCAAGCACAGCAACGCTAATTGGGAAAACATGTGTAGACTGCGTCGGAAGTTACGTGAAAAATAACCCTCATTTTGGTCACATTTCCATGAGAGTATCTTGGTCAGTGTATTGAAATTTTCAGTTGGCCCCAAAATTGATTTCCCAAAAATGTTTTTTAACCATTTTAGTCATATATATTATCAAAATTATACGATTGTGGCTAGATTAGAACACCATTGTAAATTGAATTCCCAATTCTCACTATACTCTGGCTTTGGCCAAAACTAAGCCTAAAACTTAGTAAATGTCTATATATGATTTTATATATCATAGCCAATCATTTGAGCGGAATTATTCTTGGAAATGTACAATTAGTTCATTAATCAAAAATAATTAATTCTTTTATGTCAATAGATTTTTTAGCAAATGAATATTAATAATAATAAAAGTTATTCACTCGTATCCTAATGTTGTTTAGGCATTCACATTTCTTAACATCCAAAAAAGTACCACAATTCTGTGGAAAATTACTATAAATTAAAAATTTACCAGACTTTTTAAAAAGTGGAAGCAAATTAGTAAAAACAAAATTTAAATTGCAAAATATTCAGTCTCTAGCTTTTGAAATTCTAAAAATCATCATCATCATCATCATCATCATCATTATTATTATTATTATTATTATTATTATTATTATTATTATATTATTGTTTGTTGTTGTTGTGTATGTGAGTTATTATTATTTATTATTATATTATTATTTTATTATAATATTAATATGTATTATGTTAAATATTATTATTATGATTATTGTGTTCATTATTGTTGTTGTTGTAATCATTATTGCTTATAATTGTTACTATTATCATATTGTGTTGTTGTTGTTGTTGTTGTGTTGAATCACGGTTAATCCAAGTCTGCAATTCGCCTCCAAGTCGAGAGATAGGTCAACCCGTCTTTCCATAACCCGTGGCGATTTTATACCACTATTAGAATCCAACTCTTACGAGCAACGAAATATTTTTTCAGTTGTCTGAAAACATCTCTAAAGAAATAACATGAATAATTTTACTGATCAAGTTATTTTAAGTATATATATATATATATATATATATATATATATATTATATATTATACGGTATAATTCATAAAATAAGTACACACCTAGGAAAATGAGACAGGTAAATCACAAATAATAAAATTGGAAATTGTTTAAAAACAAATCCCTAGTATATGGTCACTGGTCCTGTAACGGGGTTAGGTCTGTGCATATTAGGCTTCTTGGAAGAAATACCCGGGCGGAGCCCATCCATCCCCAGGTCTACAACTGTTTTAATTCCGAGAATTCCTTCTCCTGACCAGAACCATACAATGGTTAAATGCTCAGTCTGCCCTGATTTATCTGGAGAGTAAATACATGTAACACACCATATAGAGGTGTTAAAAAGAATTGCAGAGTTTTGTCTTGCAGAACGTCTTTGTGTTGTATACTCTTTCTTAAGTACTTCGTAAAAATATAAGAATCACCTAAGTAAAAAAATTGTTGAGAAGGTCAATGTAAGCTTCCGTTTGTGAACAAAACATCATTAAAAAAGAAGTAATAAATTATGGAATATTTTATATATAATGTGTGCTGAAGTCCACCACTTAAACTTATAGACTCTGCGTGGGCGCGTTGATTAAATCCAGTCAATCAACAGCTTGAATTCGTGATTGGTTAACTATTTAATCGTCGATCTTGAAAGCCATTAATTTGTACATTCTACAGTGAAACACACCTCAAGGAATAAATTAGTTAGTAAGATATATAGGCGCATGGTGTAATGGTTAGAGTCGTAGGAAATGGACTCAGTCGGCCCGAGTTTAATTCCTGGACGAAGCTGTTGGCATTTCACATGGTGCTAATACCTTCGGTATGAAGGTATGAATCCAATTTTCCCTCCAGTTATGGATAAATAGCCGGGCAGACTGGGCTCTTTAACCATGGCCAGGTAACTAGTCTAGGAGAAAGAAAACTGAATTCAAACCTGTTAAACTCAGCTTTAGAAATTGACCTTGTGTCGCATCCTGCTCGTGTGGAGGGGTTGGGTAAATACATATAATAGTTGGTGGAGGCGAGTGGTGTAATAGTTATGCTCATAGAAATAGACAAGGTAGGATGAATAGAAATTCAGTATGAGTCTTTTTGCATTTAATTTAACACTAATACCCTTACGAAAGGTATGCATCCAACTATTCTCCTTCCAGTTAAGGATAAATAGTAGAGCAGACTGCAGAGATGCTGATAGGTAAGCGTCCTGCGTCCGCGACGCACAGAAATCTAAACGGACGCAGTAAAATCGTATCCATGCGTCCTAGTTTATTTTCTTCCCTCACCATTTCAAGCTTATTATAAATACATTTCAATAGTTTCTTAGAAATGAATTACACAGGATAGGTTAAAAAATAGGAGTTAGACGGCTTTAGTTGTTTCCCAAGATCATAAATAAAAACTCTACAATCTATTAAAAACTTTAGTTGTGACCCATAAATTTTCCCGGGGACTCATACAAAGCAAATATGTGCGTCCCAGGACACACAAAATCAAAAATATATCAGCATCAGTTAGACTGGGCTATTTAACCTTGGTTAAGCAACTAGTCAAAGAAGAAGGAAAACTCTGAATTCAAATCTGTTAAACACCGCTTAAGAAATTGACCTTGTCTCACATCCTACTAGTTCGGAGGGGTTGGTAATTATGTAAATTAGCAGACGATTGTTTGTTCTATACTGCTGACCTTGTGCTACAAGTAAGCTAAGCTTAGTGAATAACTCTTTCCCGAATGTATTACCTTTTAAAGATGTAAGAATTATCTTGTTAGATTTTATTGATGCAAAAAATCATTTAAATCATTTAAGTGTGATGGTAGCCAAATGAAAAAGAAAAAAAAACAAAAGAAAAAAAAGGATTGACTCCAAAATTCCTAAAAGAAACTTCTTTAAAATAAAAAAGGGAAAAAAGTTTTCTTTTCTTACTTAAGTACCAACATTTTTATTAACTTTGGATAATTAGTTGATTTTTTTTTTGTGGGGGGCGCTTTTTTTAAATCAGCGCTTTTTTTAAATCAGCGCTTTTTTTAAATCAGCGCTTTTTGGGGTGTCTAAAACAGGTGTACGGTTTTGTTCATTCCCCGACAAGTAATAATTAATGAGCTCACTCCTAAACGAATTACAGTCACTGATTTTCAGTCAACACAGACAGAATTTGTATTAACCACCCTTTTCACATCTTTCTTTTTTTTAATCGAGGTCAAACGACACACATTTTTTTGCGCGCATATTATATATATATATATATATTATATATATATATATATATATATAAATCATTGTTGCTGTTGCATGTTGTAGCCCAGGTTTTCTCAAATGGCAGTTTCCCTAACTGACGATGCCAAATTTTCTTTATTGCATTAGTTTTAAAAGTATTGCTGGTACACGTACCACGCCTCTGTGTTATAATATAATACCAATATGTGGTACGGCAATGGTAAATTGACTTTGTGACATGTTGGTACTTATTTGACACATGTATTCATCAGTGATTCATTTATGATCTGTATCTATTTCATACAATATGATATGATATCAATATATAATATAAAGATGATTTTTATCAGGTTAAAAGTTACACACACACACAACACACACATACACACACACACACACACATATATATATATATATATATATATATATATATATATATACGTGTGTGTGTGTGTGTGTGTGTGTGTGTGGTGTGTGTGTTTTGTTAAACTCTCCTGTCGATTCTTGTCGGACAAGTTTTTGTTCAATCCTTTCTGGCCGACTTCTTAGTGTCAGGGTGGAATTGGTGTAG
>CM042146.1:52330-179830 GCA_023376005.1 Doryteuthis pealeii | reverse complement strand
AACCCCTCGCACATATATTCTAGAATAAAAATGTATGCAAGTTTAAAATAAACCTTTGTGAGCACACACGCACACATATATATATATATATGTGTGTGTGTGCTCACAAAGATATATATATATATATATATATATATATATATATATATATATATATATATATATATATATATATATATATATATCTTTGTTTTTTGTTGCTCGGAGTTAGGAATAAGTATGATGAGATTTACTGACGGATGCGTATGTTAACTTTTGTACAAAGGAGTGACAGTATCGAAGCCGCGTTGACTGTGGGCACGTGACCAAATATAGGATTACCAGGTTGTTATTTTATTTTTTATTTTAGTCTTGCAGATAACAATAATGACAGGTGTGTCAGATATTTTTCATCTTGCTGACTCTCTTTTCAATTAACAGACCGACTCAAAAAAAAAAAGAAACAAAAAATAAAATTAAAAGGAAGTCTAAATAGTTGTATTTTGGAGCTGTCATCATGGCTGCAGAGAGTAAGAAAACAATATCTTTTTTGTTCCGTCTCTCCATCGTTTTTCCTCATCCTCTTTTAGTCAGAAGTCAGACTTCATCTTCGCGCTGAGTCCGCCATGTTGGATTTTCCCCTTGATTCTAACTGACTGACTTGGCTCAAGGCGATACTTTGAGAAAAGATGTCATTTTCCTAATTGCAACTAATGCAAAATATTCAGGGTTAAAAAAGAAAGATAAAAATACTTTATTTTTTGAATCATCGCTCGCTCACGGTCCTAATTAGAATAAGGTAAAGACTAAACTTTGTTTCTTTCTTTTTATCCCTTACTTTAAATAGATCTTTTATGACTTTATTGTATATTCTATCGGCTTTCACATTGATCATAAATTGAAGACACTGATAAATAAGACGCAATCAAACATGGTTGGGACCTCGTGTGTTTTTATTTATTTTATTTATTTAATTTTTTCTGGTAGAATTGACGGCAATGTCTTCAAACAATCACTGAACTGCTCTGTACTGACTGGGGCTAAAGTAACAAGGCACTCCATAACAACGTATTACTGACTTCTGTTCTACTACTACTACTACTACTACACACACACACACACACACACAGAGAGATATAGATATTTATTTATTCATTTATTCTTTACTTCCAAATTGTACCGGTATGGAAAAAAACAGATAACTCAGTTTTTCAAAATAAAACAATTTTCAAACTGGCATCTGGGGAAAAATTCTTTTGTAAAAAAGACCAATACACCCGTACATTTTGAAAATAATCATCAGTTTTGTATGTAGTGGTCAAAAGAAAAACAGCGAAGTGGTTTTCTAAGATATGTATTTAAAAAGTGCTCAATACGTTAAGTAGAGCATAGTTATAAGGACCTACATGAGTCAGACACTATCAAGCTTGGTTTCACCCGAATGGTTCTTCAGAATATATATATTATATATATATATATATATATATATATAGTGTGTGTGTGTGTGTGTGTGTGTGTGTGTGTGCGTGTAATTTTGAAGCAAGTTATTGTTTAATCAGGTATTATTGAACACCACAGAATATTTCTTCTTTATGATTTTTATTTGTATATTTTCTAGTCTTCTTGTATTTTTTTTTTGTTGTAAATTGGGATTCAGTTGGTAGAGGAACTGTCCCATACTTTTTACCCAAGCACTTTTCGACCATTTCGTCGGTCGTCATCGGGGGATTGTAGGTCGTAGTGTGTTAGGAATGTTTTCTTCTCATTTGAATTCATTCATTCATTTATTTATTGTTCATTCAAATTAGGACAGTCTATTATGATATTTTTAGGGTTGTTAAGATTAGTGTGTTAGTTATTGAAAGTGTTTAGTATATTATTACCCTTATTAAATACTATTTCATTAATGTGAGGTTAGTTGTTTTTATACAAATCGCCTCAAGAATTTGTAGGTGTTTTTTTATTGCTATTTTAATAAAGGATTTTGATATTTTCAGTGAGAAGTTTTCACTGTCGGCGGATGAGAATTTTTCTGTATATTTTGTAATTAGATGACGCTAGTATCAGAGAGGTGATATGTAAGACGACGGGAGATCGTTTTGGTAGTATGTAGTGTTACTTTCCCATATTATACCCAATATTAATACCTATATCAGTTTCACATTGAAAAGGGCAAGAAGCAGGCGATATCCCGCACAAACAATCACAGATGCGGACTATGCCGATGACCTTGAACTTCTTGCAGATACACCGGCACAGGCTGAAACACTGCTACATCGCCTAGAGGAGGCAGCAAATGATATAGGCCTCTATGTGAACTCCGGTAAAACAGAGTTCATGAGCTTCCAAAATAAAGGAAACATCTCCACACTCAATGGCAAGCCTCTTAAGCCATTGGAACAATTCACCTACTTGGGGGGGTAATATCTCCTCCACAGAGAGCGATGTTAATACGCGGATAGCAAAGGCATGGTCGGCTACAAATAGATTATCGGTCATATGGAGGTCCGATCTCCCTAACAGGCTGAAGCAACAGTTCTTCCAGGCTGTGGTTGTGTCGGTGCTGTTATATGGCTGCACCACCTGGACCCTAACTAAACGACTTGGGAATAAGCTAGATGGGAGCTGCACAAGGATGCTGCGAGCAGTGTTGAACAAGTCATGGAAACAGCACCCCACAAGGAAACAGCTATACGGTCACCTGCCCCCCATCTCACAAACTATCCGAGTGAGACGGTCAAGGCATGCAGGACACTGCTGGAGAAGTAAGGGTGAACTCATAAGCGACGTTCTCCTGTGGAAGCCATGGTAATGCAAGTGTGGGGCGCCCAGCAATGACCTACATTGACCAGCTATGTGAAGATGCTGGCTGTTCCGCAGAGGATCTTCCAGGTGCAATGAATGATAGGGAGGGTTGGCGTAAGATTGTTGTCGATACCCGTGCTACATGCGCGACATGATGATGATGATAGAAAATAATCTCTCAATGTCCCCGTACCTCATATGGTAGAGGCGTATCATTATCATTGACAAGTTAATTTCGCATGGACTATGTGGTGTGTATCGGTAGCTGAGTGGTAGAGTCTCTGATTCTGCCTGCTGGACTCCCGGTTTCGATTTCAGTCGGAGGGAAATCGTTAGTATACATCGCTGATGAGATTTAATAAAGTCGAAACAGGCTGTACGATGTTCTACACATCGAACATTTGTTTGCCGAGTTTGCTTGTTATGATTATTTTCTATAATTACCGAATTTTATACGATATACGCATTGTAATTGCCTTCAAGCAAAATATAAATAATATATACTTTATCCAACAATGCTTCTAAAATCAAACATCCACAATCTTATATATATATAAGTACTAAAAAACACAAGTACTTCTATGACATCTGATGATGGGATTTATCCCGAAAATATTTAGGAATAAAAAGGTAAATAAATATCATTTTCAACACCTATTCCATTGCATTGTCAATTGCCTTCAAATTTTTATTTTACACATACATACAATGCTTCAAACAAACTAAAAAAAAACTTATTTCACTACGCCTGAGCGAGGCTTTATTTATAAAAAAAAAAAAAAGAAAAGAATTTCAAAGAAACTGCACGAGCGCACGTACAAACGGGTCGACATGTCATCACGGAAAGAACCGAACATTTCAAATATCTGGCGTTCCTTCAACTTAATAAACAACAAACGATTACGCCAGCGCCGTGGGATAAGTACTAAAAAACACAAGTACTTCTATGACCTCTGATGATGGGATTTATCCCCAAAATATTTAGGAATAAAAAGGTAAATAAACATCATTTTCAACACCTATTCCATTGCATTGTCAATTGCCTTCAAATTTCTAATATATATATATATATATATATATATATATATATATATATATATATAGTCATTTACATACAGTTCTGTTTCGCCGTTTCACGGCTCATTAGTGTGACTAGAAAAGACAAGCTGCTTCAGGCGGCGGTCGAAACCCAACTGATCCGTCAGATATCTTACCACCGTACCATCTACACACCCACTTTTTAGAAATGGAATTTTGACTATTATAAACAGACTAGGTCACCGAGAGGGCTCTACCTGTTTGAAGGAGTTCTGTCATTTTTGCGTTGTTAGCGGCCACCAGAACATGCAGTTTCCATACCTTATATGTATAGGAGAAAAATTGAAATGAATCCGAGAACATGCATGTCACTCTAAAACAACGTATTATAACAACGTATTACTGACTTCTGGTCTATATATACATATATATATATATATATATATATATATATCAGTAAATGAATTCCTTGCTGATAGCCCGTTGGTTAGATTTTCTGACTGATGAAAATTGGTCGTTATTCGATCCTGGCTTGATGCAGCCTACTAAGTCCAACCACACTGAAACTATTTTATGTGGATGGCAAATGATATATAGCTATATTTATTCTTATATATATATATATATATATATATATATATATATATATATATATATATATATATTGTTTGTTTTTTACCTGTTTTGAACCAAGAACCTGCAGTTGATTGTCACGAGATTTACCGAGAGACTGACTTGCGCACAGAGCATTTCGGACTCTGCTGAACTGACTCTCTCACGCTCTCAACCAACTCAGCTGTACGCTTCATGGGGCATCTTGATTGTCTTAGACGGTTGTCACTGTCCCATTGTTCTTGAAGTGGTATACCCATTCCTGAATTCTACTTTTGGAGGAGATATTTTCAACACATAAACATCCTCTGAATGTTTTTTGTTTTTCATATTCTTATATTTACATATCGTTGGATTTATTGACATTTTTCTAGAATATATATATATATATATATATATATATATATATATATATATATATGAGGTAAAAAATATAAGGAATGAAAGAACAAACTCAGACAAAGATGTGTAGTATATTTCGCTGGAGTATTGAACTCGGCTTCATCAGCATTTCTTGAATTATTCAGATCATACAAGTGTTTTATAGAAGGGGGAATTGGGTAGGTGGGTAAGTTTTGTGGCGAGGGAAAGATTTGATTGGTTATAGGGGACATCTTTGGGGTAGATTCCTTATATTTTTTACCTCATTCTGTCGGATTCATTCCAACCCCCCTTTTCCTCGTATATATATATATATGTGTGTGTGTGTGTGTGTGTGTACAAAAACAACCATAAGCAACAACAACCAGACAAAGGAAGAAATTTGTTTGTTTGTTTGTTACTTGTTTTGGTTAAAAACGATCGATTATTTTGTAAAACAAAATACACTCGTAACAGAAGAAGAAGAAGAAGAAGAAGAAGAAGAAGAAGAAGAAGAAGAAGAAGAAGAAGAAGAGGAGGAGGAGGAGGAGGATGTGGTTTTGTATTTGGGGAAATAACTAGACGAATCGAAGAGAAACGAACGTGTGCATCGGGAATAGATCGATTTCTAAATACGTCCGACATATTCGTCAATATATTGATTCATTCTTGTCGGCTTTATTGTATTAGAAGTGTTTGATATTTTAGTATATATTTAGGCGACGTATAGAAAGTAATTGTCAGGGAGTGTAATAAATATTTCTAAGCACATTATATATATATATATATATATATATATATATATAATATATATATATATATATATATATATATATACTCCGTTTCAAATTATTAACGATTTGACATTTTTCAATTTCTCCTAAAACTACCTTTTGGAATTTAACGGAACCTTTCCAATATAATGGAAATATATATATATATATATGGATAGGCTGTATTGGAATGGTATTGTTCTACTTAATAGGAAAGAATCAGTGGCCATTTGCAATATTAGCACGATACATGTCCTTCAAACAGAAAACGAGTGTTATTATAATCGTGCAATTATGGATTGCAAATGTGACTTGACCCCTTCTGAAAAAGATATCATAACATCTGAACTTTCCAAAGGCAAGTCTACATTAGAAATATTCAAAATAATTGGAAGATATCACCAAACTGTGAAAATATTACTAGCGGCTCCATGGAAGGTACATCAGAGGGTTGTTTCCCGACGTTCTTTGTCAAGAAGGAAATTTTAAGCTGTAAATAACCCAGGCCTGACATGTGAAGCACTTTTCAGGAGCATTGAAGAAGCAACAGTAACCAGAATTACTCGCTATTGTCTTCTGAAAAATTCTGGACATCAGTGAGACTAGGTACAAAACGTCGATTGACAAAAGTACACATACAAATGCGTTTGCAATGGGCAAAGGAGAACATGAAAGTCGATTTTTCGAAAGTTCCTAGTTACTGTCAGTTTCTTGCCAATGCGATCTTCAGACCAAGTAAGAAAATTATTCGTAAATATAAAAAACGGGAATAGATTCGACAGTATCTAAGTATAAAATTATGAAAAAAAACAAATATTCAAAGGATATACTTATTAATGAATGAATGAAGAGATATGCCTATTTTAAAACGTTTCGATTTTTTACATATATTAAAGCATCATCGAGGTAATACTACGGAGTGATATTATAAAACTTCTTCAAGAAAAGTTACTTTCAAATGAAAATGAAAGTAAAAAATGTGATGATGGTTTAGTATATATATATATATATATATATATATATATATATATATATATATATATAAAGAAACGCTTGAGAGTATGCATAATTATTCATTCATTCATAAATGAATATATCATCTGAATATTTCTTTGTTTTTTTGTTTTTAAATTTGTTTTTGTTTTTTTTCTTGTTTTTTTTTTCATATTTCTATACTCACACACACACACGCACACACACTAACGTTCACACACACACACACACACACACATACAGAAAATTATGCCATTATGTTCATGTTAATGTTACGTACGAATGCTGAAGGTTTCAGAAAATGAATAAAATATGTTTAAAAAAACGATATTGCATAGTCCCCGTTGTGTACTAGCAAACGTACTTAAATGTGACATCATAGTTAACGGGTTCAAAATCCAGTTACGCTATTACGTTCACTTTCGGACTAATACTCTTGGGAAAGGTATAAACCCCTTCATCCTTCAAACAATGGGTTAAATAGTACCACTACTATTCACAAGGGAAATTATCGATCAATAGGGATAGTTGGCGAAAGAGCGCCATGGATAGCAGTGCTGCCAGCATGACCTAATGATTGTAATGATATATTTCTCCAGTTACACATCCCGTATATACATATATTATCTTCTAATGATCATTATTGGTTCAACAGCTCTCCATCAATATGAAGAATTCAGTTAACTGTCATTACGATCAGCTGTGATTCAAATCTTGACCTCTCACTCAGTTTTAATCAGTTCCTCCTCTAAGGTCTACATAAATTATTATTTAACTTCTTTCTCTCTGTTAGCAGTCTATGACTTGCATTACTCCACTTGGGCCTTTCTTGGGCTAGACGGGCGGTCGGAGAGGCCTCCTCCAATCAATCGGCTGGTCACGTCAAGCCCTAGCACCTATATGATTGCCCCAACCCTATCTCCTTTATGGCAAGCCCCAACCCCTTTTATCATATGGGTGCTAGAAGGCGGTGGCTGAGGGTCTATATGTCCTGGGAATGACGTTAAACTCTATTTGATGGTGAGGTTCCAGTTCTGGAGATTTGGGGAATGTGGAGCACCCCTTCATCACCATTGCTCCCTGGTCCACTCTGAGTGGTAGTATCTGTTAGGGTCCAATCTATGGGTTAAATAGAAAAATGTATTTATGAAAAAGTTGAATATCTATTAAGAATGAATTTATTTTAAATCTTTATCGGCATTAAATGACCCACTGAGGTTGATATACCGTAAAACAAACCAAACCAAACCAAACATTTCTCTCTGTTGATAGATGAATGTTTCTCTGTGTGGGGTGCGTTGCGTAGTGCTAACGTTCTGGACTGTGAAATTATGACCAGTTTCGATTCAAGTTGTCGCCTCTTACTCAGTTTACACCAGTTATTCAAATAATGTCTACATGAATTATTTTTCAACTTCTACTTAGTATTCAAAACTGATGATTTGCATTATTCCGCGCTCGCCAATGTTTGTTTGCTTCGCTGTCAATTTTTTCAATTAATTGTTTTTACTACTCAAATGTTGACTACCTCTTTTTTTCTTTCTTTCTTTATTTATAATTTTTTTATTTTACAACGGGTCAAACCCTGTTGGGCTAATTTATGACAAATGCGTTTTGCTCTATTCATTCTTGAAAATTATTTTTTAACTAATTTTTTTCTATTTAACCAATAGATTGGACCCTAACAAGTACTATAACTTCGTATCAGAGTTGATATGGGAGTAATAACGATGAAGGGTTACTCCACACTCCCCAAAACTGCAATATTGGAACTTCACCATTAGATTTATTGTTGCTGTTACTGTTATTGTTGTCGTTGTTGTTATTGTAACTATGGCCGTTCTAGTTCTTAGATGTAGATATAGACGTGGTTGTGACGTCATACAGGTCTATTGCAAAAACCGTCAGTAGAAGACTTTAGTGAGTCGTTGACCAAAATCTGTTGGCTGGGATCCCGCCTGGGGGTGAAACGAGAAGGCATATAACGGCGCGGATGGCTATCGTAGGCATACGCCTGGTTCTCAAGGCCTGTTTCAATCGGCACCGCTGGTGTGTAACCGGGGACACTACGGCGCTCCTCATTGAATGTGTTGAAATGACCTGGTACTCGTCTAGGAGTCACTGCATGTAGCTCACCGGGTGTGTCTGCAAGTAGAAAAAGGAGAAAAATAAATCATTAGATGCAATTTAACATCATGCCCAGGACACTAAGACCTTCAGCCACAGCCTTCTAGCACATGTATGATAAAAAGGGTTGGAGTGAAATTAGGGCAATGGGGTCGACACAATAGTATAGGTGCTAGGGCTTGACGTGACCAAGCAATTGATCGGGGAGTGCTCTCTCGAACAGCACGTTAAGCGTAAGTAATAGTCAAAGTGTTGTGTTGCTCAGACATCAAGATTTCGTCTTTTAACATCACGGCTCACCAGCCATGACAGAACGGATGACTACCACTAAACATTTCTTTGTTCTTACAAGGAAAATTAGTTGTTTTTTATTCACTGATTCATTTAAAGTTCGATTTATTTATTTATTTATTTATGTATTATTCGCGTTGGAACAGAACCTCCAAGTTAACAGTTTTCATCATGATGTTCTTCGATGGGACATCGTCCTGTCGGTGGGGCTTAGAATACGCTGACTGTCTCCCCTGCATGAGGTAAGACCCCACACACACACAATAAGAAAGAGACGTGACCTGGTCACGGTGCTAAATCGATCCTGTGACGCTCTGGGTTAATTCAGGATTTGTTAAGTTTTATTTAACCACGGAACTAAAACTGCGAGTGCCATGATTATGATGGAAATCATCTTCATCATCATAATCATCGACATCATGTCGCGCTGACAGCATGGATACGCATGATTCTCTCCCGCCAACCGTCCCTATCGGCTATCACTCTCCGCTGGTCTCCATCACAACAACCAGCATCATCACAGAACTGACTAATGCAGGGTTTTGCTTTTCAGCCTTCACTGGTATGTCCAAGTGTAGTTGTCCACTGGAGAACGTCACTTATGAGTTTTCTCCAACAGTGCCCAGCTTGTTCGTCCTACTTGGATGGTTGTGCGATAGGAGGCAAGTGGAGTGCTGTTCCTAAAATTTGTTCATGACATCACGCAGCATTCTCTAGATTATTCAACAGTGCTAGTTGGCATTTGTAATAGCTTCTACGGGATATCGCCGGTCTCTTGCCTTTTTTTAGTGTGGAGCCTTTTTCATTTAGGTGATCTAATCATGTTAATCATAGAAAATACGGAGTAAATACGAGATAACCCGTGTCTCGATTAACAACAAGCCTGCACTTTCTTTCAACCATGTTTATTTATTTATTTATTGCCTGATAAATCCTTGTAGTCGTCAACGCAGAGAGAGATAGAAAGAAGATCACAATAACAGAGTAGCTTAAATTAAATACGCTAAGCTTCTCATTCGCATGTCAACTGGCTGCTTGGAGAGGATGACTGACAGAAAGAAACGCCGTTCTATTTTCGATAGGCTAATTCTGGGCCGTGTCGTGGTGTCTGCCTTAATAGACTGTTCGTGGTCTGGTCTTCGCTCTCCACTGGTTCTCCGCTCGTTCCCAACTATTCACCCCATCTTTTATAATTACAAAATAAGCAGCTGATTATTGTTTTACGTACCGATAATCATATGATTACTTTCTTACGTCATATTTTAATTCTCTTGTATATTGTCAAATTGCCACACTGGAATTTTTGGCCAAAACAATCCGACATTCCTCTGCCAGTGTTTGTAATTCTCCTGAAAATATTCAACCCCAGCAAATCTCAGAGGGAATTTCAACAAACATTTTAAACAAAACGCATTCCAAATAAAGTCTTTCTTTGAAAATATTTTTTTCAAAATATTTCTTTCCTTCTTTCATCACAATTTTATTTTTTACTAAAACATACCCTTATTTCGAATCCTTACTTACCCCAGACCCCCTAATAATTTAACACACAATTGGGAGAAGGAGTAGGAGGAGGATGTTTGTGTTTTCTTTTATGTTGATGTCGTTAAGGAACATATAATTTCTTCCCTCACTTCTAGTAATGTAAACGGGGATCAGATCAATTTGTAATGGTGTCAACTTGTGTCACTTGTGACATAAATCTTGAGGATAAGAGAAGAAAATAGGTATTTCTGTTTTTCCCCTCGAGCAGTCGAGGAAAGGAATCGATGTCGACCCCGGAACGGATGTTTATAGCACCGAAGCCTTGTGGGGTCAAAGTCGAACTTAGAAAAAACCAATAGTCAAAGAATAACAGAGCTATCGAAGACCCAAACCCAAAATATAGTTTTATATCAGTTTTATCAAACATAGGCCCGTCATTGTTTATTTCTTTAGGTTTTCTTCGAGAGGTCGTTTGAAAAAAGTGGCTTGATAATATATATATATATATATATATATATATATATATATATTATCAAGCCACTTTATTATATATATATATATATATATATATATATATATATATATATATATATGTTAGATAGATAGATAGATAGATACCACCACTGTATTTATATATATAATGTTAGATAGATAGATAGACAGATACCACCACTTCCGCATGAGTAGAATGTTTTTTAATTCAGAGCTTTCCTTCTCCGCTACTGGTTGCCTAACCATGGATAAAGACTCGGTTCTACCCACCTATTTACCCATAGTTGGAGAGAATTTAGCTGGATGCATATCTTTCTCAATGAAATTAGTGCTATGTAAAAATGCAAACAACTTCATCTAGTATTTGAACGCTGGTCGTCGTGATCATTTCCTATGGCGATAACCATTACACCCACTCCCCTATAGATTGACAGATAGATACAGTAGTGATCAAAATCATCAAATTTTGATATCTCAAAAAATATAAGCCAATTTTTTTCTAAAATTTTCACTAAATGTAGATAACTGGCTGTTCAGTTGGGCTTTAAGTCAGCATTTCATTTGGAATGATACGTAATAACTATGCGTCATTTCTTCTTTAATTCAAATATCAAGTATCCACAATTAAGGAATTATTCCTTAAGTTTGGTCAATAATGTATATATATATATATATATATATATATATATATATATATATATATATATATATATACATATATGTATGTATATATATATATATGTATATATATATATATATAAGAGAGAGAGAGAGAGAGAGAGAGAGAGGAGAGAGAGAGAGAGAGAGAAATATGAAGAGAAAAACATAGATATGAAAAAGACATAGATATGAAGGGAGAGAGGTATGGGTGGATATAGATAGATATGAAGAGACAAACATATAGCTAGCTATCCAGCTGTCAATCTCTCTCTCTCTCTCTCTCTCTCTCTCTATATATATATATATATATATATATATATATATATATATATATATATATATAGACAGAGAGAGAGAGAGAGAGAGAGAGAGAGAGAGAGAGAGAATAAAATGAAGAGTCTGAGACACGGGTAAAGTACTTTCTATATAGATAGTCGTGAAGATAGGTAAAGTTAGTAGTCTAAACGACATGGCTGAATTAATGTATAAACCTTTAATCAGCTTTGTGTTTCTGTCTCAATATTTCATCAGTTTCTTGGGCACCAACAACAAATATCCTAAGATGTCAGTCGCACCAGTTCGACATTAATTCGCCACCGAAACTTCCTGCATAAAAAGTTTTACGCATTCACAGTCAATATCATTCTCTCTATCGCACAATCACCCCCTCTGTGTGTGTGTGTG
Organism: Doryteuthis pealeii; assembly: GCA_023376005.1. NCBI lineage: Eukaryota > Metazoa > Mollusca > Cephalopoda > Myopsida > Loliginidae > Doryteuthis > Doryteuthis pealeii. Next base: position 167,531 of record CM042146.1, on the reverse strand, counting down.
TGTGTGTGTGTGTGTGTGTGTGTGTGTCTCTCTCTCTCTCTCTCTCTCTCTCTCTCTCTCTCTCTCTCTCTCTCTCTTTGTGTGTTTGTGTGTGTTTATATCTATTCATCTATCCTCTCGGGCTTGCTCTCTTTCTCTCTCTCTCTCTCTCTCTCTCTCTCTCTCTCTCTCTCTCTCTCTCTCTCTCTCTCTCTGCGTGTGTATCTTTATATTCTCTTTCTCCTTCTACCCCCGTCTCTCTCTCTCTCTCTCTCTCTCATCTCCTTCGCTTCCCCCTCTCTCTCACTCTCTCTCTCTCTATATATATATATTATATCTTTTTCTCTCCATATCTCTATTTTATTTTATTTTTCTTTGAATTAGTTTCTTTTTTATTTCCTATTCATGGTTTCCCTTCCTTTTTCTTCGCTCTTATTTTTGATATCATCGTCTCTCTCTCTCTCTCTCTCTCTCTCTCTCTCTCTCTCTCTCTCTCTCTCTCTCTCTCTCTCTCTCTCTCTCTCTCTCTGTGTGTGTGTTGTGTGCGTTTATATCTATTCATCTATCCTCTCCGGGCTTGCTCTCTCTCTCTCTCTCTCTCTCTCTCTCTCTCTCTCTCTCTCTCTCTCTCTATCTATCTATCTATCTCTGTCTGTCTGTCTGTCTGTCTGTCTCTCTCTCTCTCTCTCTCTCTCTCTATATATATATATATATATATATATGCATGTGTATCTTTATATTCTCTTTCTCCTTCTACCCCCTCTCCTCTCTCTCTCTCTCTCTCTCTCTCTCTCTCTCTCTCTCTCTCTCTCTCTCTCTCTCTCTCTCCATATCCTTCGCTTCCTCCCTCTCTCTCACTCTATCTATATATATATATATATATATATATATATATCTTTTTCTCTCCATATCTCTATTTTATTTTTTTTTCTTTTATTTTCCTTCATTCGATTCATCGTCTTCTCTCTCTCTCTCTCTCTCTCTCTCTCTCTCTCTCTCTCTCTCTCTCTCTCTCTCTCTCTCTCTCTCTCTCTCTCTCTCTCTCTCTCTCTATTTTTTTCTTTGACTTATTTTCTTTCCTCGTTCCCGCTCATCTTTTTCCTTCTCTTTTCTTCTCTTTCATTTCTTTCGCATTTTCTTCTTTTTATCTCTTTTACTATATTCTTCTCTTTCAATATTTAACTGGGAGACCACTTAAGCAACAACAGGTACTGTAAGCAACCTGAGTCCTTTCTTTTTTCCAAAATGACTTGACCCGGCATTAAATGACCCGAAAAGTGTTGTTGTGCCGTAAATAAAAAACGACCGAACGATTTCCATTTCAAATTGTACTAACGTAATATCTATGCGTGTATAAGTATTTCTGTGTATGTGTGTATAACCCCAATGAGAATTGATCCCACGACACTGATCAATGGTCAGCAAAACTAGCATGTCAATCATTGCTCCCCAAGTACAACCAAGTTTGATTTTTTTTTAAAGAAAATAATTTTTAAGAAATTTAGACTAATGAGAAGCGATGCTGAAAAATTTATCCCATAAAAACAATCTTTAGAAAGAGTAGGTCGTTTGGAGTCAGTAAAAAAATAGATACTCAGGAATTAGATAAACATTAAAATCTTCATAAAAAATGGTAATGTTGATAAAAAAAACTGTTATGTCTGGAATATGATTTTTAAACTTTGCTATTATACAGGGTGGCCAATAACAGACTGACACATAAAGATATAATCATTTAGTTTTTTGAGTCCAAAAATATAGGCCAAAGAAATATATTTTTGAGAAAAATGATATCTTTTTTATTGACTTTATTTTTACAGATACAAAGTTGCACATTTATTTGAGCACTTTGTTTGTTGTTTGTTTGTTTATTGATTTTAACGGCATATCAACCCGTCTGGGGTTATGTCATGTCTAACGGTTAGGAAGTTATACATATCGTAAGCACTTTTTATGATTTTAGTTTCTGATATCAATCCTATTATCTCTGAACGAATATTATTTTTGAGCTATAAAAATATCTTAACTTAATTCAAGTATACACATCTTATTATAATAGAGATTCTGTTTTTCTCTCTGTAACCGAAACTACATTACTACTCAAGTCTCAATTCCCTTAATTAATTACGTCACATTCTCTATGATCTTATTTTTATCTAAACCTCAATTATTAATAAAATTGTTTTACATTATTAATACTGTTTACCATATCTATATAATATTAACATGCAATTGTATTTATATTTACAACAAAATGGCAGTCTACAGTGTGAACGCGAAGCCAAATTTGCATATTGATATTAAAAAGGATTTTAATAAATATGTGCTTAGTATTATTGATTTCTAATTGTTTGGTTTTATTTTAATTAATATGAGCAAAAATCCCGGGGATAAATCTTAATAGAAATCCATTAACGAGAAATAACTGTAACTTTATTCTTTACTTCCTATTTTAACTAAATAGTTAAATTAGGAAAATTTAGCAATGAAAGACGGGATTGAGAGAAGAGTAAATTTTGGTTTCAAATCTTTTTATCTGCATTCTTATTTAGTTTCTTTAGCCTTTCTAACTTAATATAATACTTTATTACATGAAAACTTAAATACTTGCACCCAGAGGGTGTATATATTTGCTAGTTCCTTTAAATAACCTTAAAAAAAGAATCCCGACAGACAAAGCTGGCAAATGCGTAGAGCACAAAAGTATTTTCGTTTTCCACAATCATTTTAAACAGGTGAACAATTCATACTTAGTCATAATATCAATGTTTTAAGAGACAATGTTTTAATAAAATTCACAATCATTTTAAACACATCCTGCTTCATTATAATATAGGTGTTTATGAAACAATGAATGTAGTTAAAAATCAATTTCAACATTATTTCATATATATTTTACTGATAGGATCTCCACCCAGTCGGTTGAGGCGGAAAAAATACGCCGACTGACCCTCCCTAGAGATTCTTGATACATAGAGCCTGTCAATGTCTGATTGGATATTACCTTCTTTTTTTTTTCGGAAACATATATAGCCAACAACGTTTTGGTCAGGTTGTTTGTAATTTTTTGATTTATCATTTAAAAATAATACATTCCTGACCTCCCACTAAGCCAGATTAACACAAGGTCTTTTTTACATGAGGATTTCTATGGGACATCCAGCAAGGATCGAACTTGCTATTCAGTAATAATAGATCTGCGAGACTAACTAACTAACCATTAAGCCACGACGGGACATTTAACTCATCACTGTATACTTAGGTTGTTGTAGGTAAAGTTGGGCCCCTGAATTTATATTTTCGATTGTCTTTCGGATAAGAAAGGTGTGTAGGATAGATTGATTAAAAGGACGTAGCAGCAGGTTTCAAATCAGAAACGGATTAATATAATGCACTTGTAGTACTGGAATTTAATCTTCATCGCCAAAAGACAGAAACCATCCCAGGCCCCTTTGACCGTCAAAAACATCCAATCTACTACAGATATTAATTTCGTGACCAAGATGGAATATAAATATATATATGAACATATTACTAAATTCACTCAGGAGAAAAGATTCCAAGGAAGACTCAGAAGTATTTTCGGATGAGACTCGACTATATATATATTATATATATATATATATATATATATATATATATATAATCTAAAAGTCCAGAGAAGAAATCTTCCTTACGACACAATAGTTTTATTTTTAAAAAACTGTCGTAGTTTGAGAGCTCAATGTGTGCTCTTAATGTTATGTTAGAGTCACAGAGCAAAGCATCTGATGAGGTGGGAGAGTTAGACACTTTGTCTAAGCTCCCTGAAATAGACTATAATGCTCAATCTCTAAGTCCTTTGTTAGTTCTTTACTTATATATATATATTATATATATATATATATATATATATATATTATATATATATATGCTCTGTGCATATATATATATACATATATATACATATATATATATGCACACACACACACACACACACACATATATATATATATATATATATATATATATATATATATATATATATATATATATATATATATTGCAAGTGGTACAGAAAACAAAAAGATTCTTTTTTAGAAAAATGCACAAAAAACAACTAATTAGGAAACTGTTGCTTCCTTCGCAAAACATTGTAAGCGCAAATGGCGTGTTGACGCGTTGTGACTTTAAATGCCAAATATGTTCGATTGGCACCGCAAAATACAGCAAGCTCGTCTCGCAGATCCATTACAACTGAATAGCGAGTTTGATCCTCGGATTCCCCATACGTGTGAGCTTGTGTCACACCCTATTTGAGGCGATCGGATTAGATTAATAGCAGGGATTCCTATCGTGATGTAATGGTTAACAAGCTGGTGTCGCTAGTTCTATTAATACTGTCGTCTTATCATCGTGGAGCAATGGTTAGTAAGCTAGTCTCATAGATATTCTACTACTGTAATAGCGAGTTCGATTCCAGCTGGATGCCTAATACTTGCGGACTTGTATCACATCCTACCCATGGCGAACGGGTTGGGTAAATAGTAGGGTGACCTATCGTGGTGTAATGGTTAACCAGCTGGTATCACTAAATCCATTACTACTATAATTGTCGTCAAATCATCGCGGTGCAGTGGTTAGTAAGCTAGTTTCGTAGATATATTATTACTGTAACAGAGAGTTCGATCCTCAGTGGGTGCCCTATGTTTGCGATTTCGTGTCACATGCTACCCGTGGCAAACGGGTTGGGTAAATACCAACTTTGGTCGTGTTGGATTATTTTGTGACATGAATTGTGCTAAACCTCTCGACTCTGTGTGGTGCGTTGATTAAAGCCAGACAATCAACAGGCTCGAGTATGTGGTTAGTTAACTATTTAATTGCCGATCTACCAACACTAAAGAATACCGGGGAACAACCAAGGATTCTTCACTAAGGAACACAAGGGATCTCAACTATTGTGCTCTCACGTGCAGCCTAAAAATGGCCACAAAAATCGTAACAGGTCGGCAATATATTTTCCTGTCTTGCATTCTCTCAATTAATTCTTAAGAGGAATAATCAAACACTCAAAAACTGGACTTTCTTAAACTGTTTAGAATGACAATTCAGTTGAAAACATACTAGTGTCATCGAATATCGATAAGCTGCCACAATAATATCTATAAGTTTGACATTTTAAGAGGGTGCGATATTTAAATTATTTCGGTCATGTTTAACTTCCTGTCCGACGATCTGGAAGCAGTTTAATTATTTACTTATTTATTTATTTAAAAAAAAAAACATTTTTTAAGAATATGTTGTTTTCACCTTGTTGTCGAAAAGAAATTTGTGTGAGGCATCCTTTATTGTTTTTGTGCTTTTTTATTGCTTTTTTCTGTAACTCATATTTTATCTTTTTTTTTTTTTTTTTGTTCATTTTTTCACAGTGTTATTTGTGATGACTATTACCGTTTTTATTGTTTTTTTTTCTTTTAGCTTTTTTTTAGGAAGGGCGAGTAGAAGTGTTGTTTCTCGATGTTCCAAAAATAAGTCCTTTGTTGAGAAAAAGCCGACATCATTTCGTCAGTCAGTCTTTGTTCGGTTTTCAAATATCACGCTACCCACCAAAATTGCCTCTACTTGTGTGAGAGTATTTTTCCTATGTGCCTCTGTGCCTATCTGTGCGTGTGCGTATACAAGTGTGTGTGTGTGTGTGTGTGTGTGTGTGTGTGTGTGTGTGTCTGAAGAGTAAGCGTCTCTTCAATAAAAAAGAAAGAAAACAGCGTTGTTACCAAAAAAGTAGAGAATGCCAAGTGTTCAAATTTGTCTATGCAATTTTAACTCTCGTGAGTTGGAGAGATTTGTATATCTTCATGTGCCTTAAAATGGATTTTGCTACAATTTTGCATATGTCTAAGAAGATTTATCCATTTGCATGTCTTTGTCTGCACGTCTTCTAAATATGATTGCTCACAAGGCTCAGTACATAAGTGTGTATGTGCAGGTGTATGTGTATATTTAGGTATGTGTGTGTGTGTGTGTGTGTGTGTGTGTGTGTGTGTGTGTGTGTATCTGTTTGTGTGTGTGAGGTTTTGTGCATGTGCGTGTGTATGTATGTGTATGAATGTGTGTTTGTGTATTTGTGTGTGAATGTGTGTGTGAATGTGTGTAATGTGTGCGTGTGTGCATGTATTTATATATGTGTGTGTGTGTGTGTGTGTGTGTGTGTGTGTGTGTGTGTGTGTTGGTATGCATGTTTATGTGTGTGTATATGAATTGTAACCATCTCTTTTCGAATAATTGGTGTGACAAGAAAAGAAAGAGAATATAATTTTTAAGAAAAGATAAAAATAAAAGCGTTCAAATTTGTTTGTTATTCTAAGTCTCGTATGATGGAGACATTTGCATATCTTCATGTGTCATGAAATTAATTTTGCTACAAATCTGCATATGTCCAAAAAAAAATCTATTTGGATGTTTTTGTCAGCACCTCTTCTAGAAAGAAAAGTTTGCACAGTATAATAAGAATATGTGAATATCTATGCATATCTAAAGGGCATGCGTGTGTATTTATATTCATATGTATGTATGTCCGAATAAAACTACTTCGAATAGGATACACCTGTCATATTGAAGAGAACACGGAGGGTTGGAAATGTCAAACATGTGGTCGAATTCTGCTTTCTAAGGCTTGATATGTCCATCATAGGAAAGTTCATCAGGGACAATTCATGCACACTCTAGTAACAAACAATGTGTCTTGGGCAATCTGTAACAAAGTCTGTAAATCAGCTTCTGGTATTAAGAGACATATGGTGGTGCATAAGCATCAAATTTTATCATCTGATACTACAGGAAGGATGTCCTTCCTATGTCATATTTGCATCAAACTTTGTAGATCTGCAGCTGGTGATGAGTCATTTGAGGGCTTATGAGAGGAAAGGTTCTGGTGATGAAGTTATAGGATTGTAAGGGACGGCAGTGATCTGTAAAGATTATGCTATTGCTATGTATGTATGTTCGAATAAAACTATGAAAATAAAATAATTAACGACAAAGTAAACATATATACACATTAAATATAATCGTTTATTGAATTGTGTGTAAAAATTATGAAGATTTGTTTTGTATTTGAAAATATTTAAAAATTAGAATATACATAGAAATAACATTGAAATGCTATTGAAAAATGTCCAGTATTTGTAAATCTCAAAAGTAAGCAAGTCAATACACCAGAGTCCTCTATCTACCCCGTTGACACTGGGTAGCCGCTTCTAGTATGATATATGCGTGAGTGTGTGTACAGGATCACACATGAGTGCACAAACAAACACAAACCGTGAGTCTAAAATTCATGTCCCACGCTGCACTATGGGTTTCGATACGAGACGACGACAGAAAAATCCCGACTGTTGTGTATGTCACGTTAGTTTGCCCGTTCGCGCACGGCAAGGCCCGGGGGTGGGAAAAGAAGGAAAATTCACCCACCTCCACCTCCGCCTCCGTCGCCGCTACAGGAACGAAAAACTGTGAACCTGGTAACCGACCATGTAACTGACAACTCTCGCAGATTTTTTTTTTTTTTTTTTTTTTTGCGAGAAACGGTCATTCGCGAGAGTTGAAGATTTTTTTAAAGAGTCAGTCAGTTAGTGAGCTACTGGCAGAGCGACAAGGAACGACTTAAATTTGGGGGTTAGAGAAACCGCTCAGTCAACCCCCGCCTCCACTCCATTGGAGGTGGGCTCCAATTTGTCAAGCAATATATCTTTCTTCGTTGAAGTGAGAATACCACTTCAAGTTTTCCTGTGTTTTTTGTTTAGACCGGTCCAGAAGGAGGTTGCAACATCAATAGTTATGTGTCTGACATTTTGTTCTCTTCTTGATGTGAACTCTTCTGTCTTCGAGGACTCGCAACGCCACAAATAATACTAACACTTCTTTCTTTGCATATGCCCATTTATGAATGAATCTTGTTCACAACTATTTCTCTGAATGTTTAGAAAAGAGTACGAAAAGAAGGTTCCCGAGTCCGACATGAAATACCTGAAGAAGGCCGGAGGTCATATCGGCTGAAACGTTGTACAGATAACAATAAAGATGAGAACAATAGTCCGAATAACGCAGATAATATTGTTTACAACTGTTAAGTTTTTAAGGGCCCTTGCTTGGCCTTATAGCAGAACTGCTTATCTGGTGGAATCCTTGATAAAGAGTCTGTCCACAATGTGAATCCTCTGGTTACTAAAGTGTCCTGAGTTACTGGTAATCATATAATGTCCTTCGTGAGTATTGGTAAAGATCCTAGCAATCCTATGTGCGTCCGTCGTTAAAGAGTGTATTTGATGTGTTACCAACATAGGGGGGGGGTAAGTATACTATCAGGCCACTAGTACTGCCAGTGATTGGTTAGAAGAGTCAATCACGTGACCTTGGCCAGTCTATAAGTATAAGCGGGGAACTGGCACACACCTTATATATACCAACATTTCTCAACAACAACGCCAGATAAAGTAATAATATATACTTAGGTATGTATGCATCAACCCAACCCCTCCACACGAGCAGGATGTGACACAAGGTCAGATTTTCAGCGGATTTTAACAGGTCTGAATTCAACATTTTCCCTCTCTTAGATAGATTGCCATACCACAGTAAAAGTACCCAGTCTATCCTACTGATATAATCTATAGGTGCAGGTAGAATTATTGGGTGTATGCCTTTCCCAAGAGTATTAACGCTACGTAAAATGCAATCAGCCACGTCCAGGATTTGAACTCGTGTCGCCATGTCTATTTACTACGAATATAACCATTATACAAAATACGCCTATGTATGCATGTTCGTGCCGCATTGGACGTCCTATTCACCTACCAGATTTGTTGTCATGCTATTTTGGAATCCTGAGTATGATACTAAACTGGAACCGGTGGTCTTTTGTTCTAGCAAGTGTGGAGACCAGTTCCCGTCAACTCAGCTCATGAGTTGCACAGCTTGGGCAATCTAATCTGTGCGGTAAAACAGTGGTAGGTAGGGGTGGCGCTCCATCTCTGAACAAAAAACAATTTCCCTGTAAAATCCACCTCATCCTTGGTTCGAACAGGATATGATACAATATCAATTTAAAATGGAGTTTAATATGTTTGAATTCAGAGTTTTTCTTCTCGTAGACAGATTGCTGTACTAATCCGCTCTACTATTTATACATGGCTAAAGCGAGAAATTATGGATGTATACCTTTTTTCCACGTATATTAACGCTATTTGTAATCAAACAGCTTCGTCAAGTATTTGAACTTGGGTCGTCGTGTTCATTTCCCTACGATGATAATCATCACATGACAAGTGTCTCCTCAAATGTTCTCCCTAGCGCATAATTAAATTTGTTTAAAAAGTTATTAGTATTCGATAGGAATATTTGATGCATATATGAGCAAACTATTTGTATTAAGAATAATTATTTGAAGTTATAATTGTTTACCAATGATAATTATTAGTTACTTGAAATATCTGTTTGAAAATGATTAGTACAGGGTAGAAATATGTGACACCACATAAACATGTGCAAATAAAGGATTATTATTTGATAGAATTTTTGAGAGGAATACTTGAAGGCATTTAACTGTATGGAAATTATTTGTAATGTGGAATATTTATTTGAAGCAATAATTGTTTACAAAAGATTATTACTTGAAATCATATAATTGCGTAAATTATATGTCCCTTTGTTAGAATATACTGACTACATCCTTTGTAATCAGTAGCCACCACCACCATGAAGCTATGAGTTAAATAATATAACTACTGTTCTTCAACAAAGATAGCTTTGGCATATAATAACCCACGAACGTTAATATGCCATTAAACAAAGAAGATAAACCAAGAAACCTGGATAATATACGAGGGTGAGTCAACAAGTAATGCCATTTTGTTTAGGACAGGTGTAATTATCAACACATGAACATGCATCATACATCAGAATGATACATCCCTACTTCTCCACATAGTCAACGTTTCTCTCAATAGCAATGTTCCACCGGATGAGAGCATGTAACCCTACCCCGTAAAATTCTGTTGATTGTCCTTAGAGCCACTTCTTCACTAAAGATTTCACTTCCTTGTCACTGGAATAATTTTTGCATCTCAAACCCTCTTTCATAGAGCTGAAAAGAGGCACAAGAAAAAAGAAAGTAACAATTGGTATCATTTTAACCCTCATATTTCCACAGTTTTTTTGGGGTTTTTTTTAGTTCTCTGGCGAGGTCCAGGTATTTGCCGATCTTTTCGTTTTATTTCATCTTCACCCTTATTATTATTATTATTATTATTATTATTATTATTATTATTATTATTATTATTATTGTTGTTGTTGTTGTTCACTCCTTTTGAGTTTTTCATATCAGCGTTAGCTGATGGCCTTTCACTGGAGTCTGAGTGGCAACAAGTCTCCTCAGCTCTCCAGGACTCTTCTGAGTATTCTGGCAGATTGCAGCAGTGCAGTATTCTGGGTGGTCTCGATTCTCCCTCTGATTTCCAGATTTTCCAAACTTTTTTACAATCTTTTATTATCATTATTTGCTTACTTACCTGAATAGTATTAGATGGGAATACATGATGCCATAAAACTGTGTACAAATTATTTGTATTAGTTAGGAATAATTGATACCATACAACAGTGCAAACAAATGATTAATTTTATAATCAAATAAAATGTGAGATTTAAAAGAAAAAGAAAAAGGATTAAAATGGAATGTTGAAAATATAGATATTTATGATAGGAATCAAGCATTCATAAAATATTCAAATTTCGACAGTAAATAACCCAGAAGAAGTTGACATGCCTTTAAACGAATAAAGTATACCAAATTATAATCTACGCATGCGTACGAGACTGAGTGAGAGTTACCGCCATTACAGCTTTCTTCTTTTGTCTTTCTATCTGATCTTTGCAACTCTCGCTTTTTGCTTCAGTCATAGTCAAATCGCACAGACATTATGACTTAATGTCAGCAACACATAGCAGTTTTCCATATCGCTTTGCCAGCACAAAAGGCTCCGCCATTCGCAATAGAAAAACTACCCCACCCCGTTTGCCGTTTGGTGACAATCTTATCTCATCAACAGAAGAATAGCGCCGTTCCTCTCTGAAGATTTCAACTCCTATTTCGTCGAGCCTTTGTCTTGGAGTCGGTTAAGTGGCACTATGGAATCGTGTGCTCTCCAAAAAAAAGAGAAAGGGAAAAAAAGGAATAGGAAGTGGTGAATGTCGACATGAAAGAGGAAATGGCTGTCCAAAGAAAGGCGTAAAGAGACGGAGAAGATGAGGGGAATTTAAAGAGAAAGAGAGAAAAAGGGTAAGAACAGAAAAGAGAGAAAGTAAGAAGATAATAAAAAAAGAAAGAGAGAGAGAAAGAAAGAAAGAAAGAAGGATAATCAAAAGAATAAAAAAAGAAAAAGAAAAGACGAAATAAGACATTAAAACTACAGAAACTTAAACGTATACAAAAAAAAACAGTTTTCATCTGCCTATTCAGCCTCGTTTTTTTTTAAGCGGAACATAGGGAGTTTTTAGACTCACCTAATAAAAGGTATTTACCCAACACCTCCGCTACGGACAGAATGTGACACAAGGTCTACTTTTAAGCGGTTGGTTGTTTTGTTGTTTGTTTTGTTTGTTTTGTTTTACGGTATATCAACCTTTTTCGGATCATTTAATGCCGAATGGGGTTATTTTTGATAAACTAAGGAATCATTTACTCACAGTGCCTGTTGCTGCTTAAGCTGTCACTCAAGTATTGAACAGGCTCATCGTTGCTTAACTTCGATAGTCTAGTGTGAACCCAGTGCTTCCAGTGTGACTGGTTTTAATTCAGATTTTATCTTCTCCTCGAATAATTGCCTAAACAAGGCTAAAGAACCCAGTCTGACCTACTACTTACCCATAGCTTTGAGGGAGAAGAGATGGATTTATACCTTCTTCCTAGCGCGAATTGAAATGAAAACAGTCTCGTCCAGGATCAGAAAAGCAGAAAACCCTTTGTATTAAGCAATTTATATATTTCGGGAGAGAGTCCCCTGGTGTAGGGGCTAATCTGCTGGACTGTGACATCGTAGTAAGTGAGTCGTGCTATTACGTTCACTTTCGGACTTATACCGTTGGTAAAGATATAAACCCATCATCCCCCAGCTATGGGTGGAATAGCACCACTACTGTTTTTCCACATATACAGAAGTACTCGGAGAAACTTAAACCCACTATCAATGGTTGTTTGTTTTTATGGCATGTCAATCTTTGTGGATTATTTACTATCAATGTATCATATCACCAAGTATTATGTTTCATTTAAATCATCATCATCATCATCATCATCATCATTGTCGTCGTCGTCATCATCATCAACGTCATCATCGTCATCCTCATCATCATCATCTGCTGACAGAATGGATATCCATGACTCTTCCTCGTCACCCGTCTCTATCGGCTATTGCTCTTGGCAGGTCCTCTGCACAGCATCCAGTATCCGTGTAGAGCTGTTCGGTGTAGGTTTTTGCTGGCCGATCCAAACTGGTGTGTCCACGGTGGGTATCCAAAGAAAACGTAAGTTATGTGTTCATCCTTGTTTTTACAGCAGTAGCCAGAATGTCTTGTTCGTCTTATCTGAATGGTTGTGTGATAGGAATTAAGTTACCATGCATCTGCTTATTTGTGGGGTGCTGCTTCTAGAATGTGATCAAGACAGTCCACTAAACAGAAACTAAATATATACAAAAAACAGTTTTCGAATGTTTGGTTTTTTTTTTTCAGTCTCGAGTTTTCAAAGAGAGCAGGAAAATTTAGATACACCTTAATAAAATGTTATATGGGCTTACTCAATCCCTCCGCTTTGGACAGAATTTGACAGTTTTTTTTTGTTTTGTTTTTTTTTTTTTTTTTTTTTTTTTTTTTGGTTTTTTTTTTCAAGCAATTGTATATTTCCAAGTAATTAATAATAATCATTTGAACGCGACCACTTTCTGTATTTTGTGCCAATAATCTCTTAAGACCAGTGCAATGCTCAATTAATTCCAAGATGTCATACATGAGGATTTTTAGAATGTACATATATATATATATATATATATATATAAGCATTTCATTTGGCACTAATACCCTTGGGAAAGGTATGCATCCAACTATTCTCCCTCCAGCTATAGAAGGGCAGATTTTGTGTAACATCCTACTCGTACTGACGGATTGATAAATACATATATGAGATGGTTGGTTGGTTGGTTGGTTGGTTGGTTGGAGATTGTTGGTTTACTGTTATTCTATGGTGAAATCCGTTTACCAATTATAGTCTACAGGTAAGCAAGGACAAAAATCTAAAAGTGTAGTGCATTTTCTTTAAATGTCATTGAAGTAATTCAATTGAACGAAAGAACAATGAATGGACTGATATATCAGAATATATCAAAGGAACGGTTCTTTTTCGTTTTTACAACAGAAATGGAGGCAGATAGTTGAATTATATAATAAGAGAATGAACTCAAGTATATAGCAAATCAAGTTGATTTTTTAAAAGGGAACATTGCAAAAGTGATTCAGTGGTTTTATCAATTAGCTGATTCAAATCCCATTGATAATTGGTGGGAAGTGGGTTTTTTAAATCTATTCATTAGAAGGATCAAAGAAATCTTGAGAACTTGAAGAGTATTATTATCTTAAATTCATGAATATTAGAGGACCGGTTTAGCTCAGTCGGTAGAGCGTTCGGCTAGGAATCACAAGGTTCCTGGCTCAATATCGGCTCTCGTCAACTCAGCATATGAATAGCATAGGGATCTGTGTGATAAAAGGATGAACTGATGCTAGGCCTGGTGCTCCACCCCAGATGATAAAATAATCTCCTTGGTCTAGCGTTAGTGAAAAGGGGGTAGACTCCATAGTTCCCTAGCAGTCTGGCTGATAATGACATTCGACTGCCCGGGTGAGTTTACTTTTTTTTTATTGTTCACCAATTCTGATTTTTAACTCGAATTATAGTTATATAATTACATATTTATACTATTAGATTTGATTGGCTGTTTGTTTTAATGGCATATCAACCCTTGTAGCTTATTCAATTCCAAATTTTTATATATATATACAAGGTGTGTTGAAAAAGTATCGAGATATTTCGTATTTTTGACACACGTTGTATTCTGAAAAAAAAAACTTTCCATTCATTCTTCATTTCTATCTTGGTAAATACAGCTTAAAAATCGGCACTTTTATTCTGAAATAATTAACGTTCCATTCATTGTTCATTTCTATTTTGGTAAATACACCTTCAATCTCGATAATTTTATCACACACGTTGTATATATATATATATATATATATATATATATATATATATATATATATATATATATATATATATATATATAACAGGCAAACACTTGATTATCTCAAACATATCAATTTGTGCCACAGATGATAATCTGAAAATACTCCGACATGGAATCGATGATCTGAGTTCAAATCCTGGACGAGGATGTTTACATTTTACATAGCACTAATACCCGTGAGAAAGACAGGAATCCAACGGTTCTCGTCCCACTTATGAGTAAATAATAGGGAATACTGTGTTATTCAGCCTTTGTTAGGCTACCAATCTTGGAAATGGAAAACTCTGAATTCAAACCAGCATTATTCCGCTTAAAAATTGATCTTGTGTCACATCCTTGTTTTGTCAGGTAAATTGGAACAAATACTTTTACTCTGGGTGAACATGGAGGCAATTGTAAAGAGATGACTGTTCTTCCTAAAGCTCTAGGACTAGATTTTACGGCATTTCAAATTGAATCGTGTTATTTTATGCCTATATTGTACTTTCATGTTTACATTTTTGTGTAGTTGTTTCTTAGAGTTTTTTTCGTAAGGGGAAACACGGTTATATCGAATAGGAATAATATTTTTTAAAACAGATTTATTTGACCCATAGACATGGGAGAGTGGCTGTGTAAATATATTCCATCAACGTCATATTTCATGTCTATCGCGATCTTTTCTGTTGACCAAATTATTTGTTGACGCTTCAGCCATACCTGCAAGTACGTTGCTGTTATTGTAGTTGTGATTGATGATGATGGTGGTGATGATGTTGTTGCTTGTTCGCTGTTCATGATTCCATCAAGTCCAATTTCCTCACAATTTGTTTCTGCTTTTAACGTTGTCTCTGACTTGTTTTCGCTTTGTTTCCGCCATTTTTCAATTTTTCCCGCCATTATTTGAGGTGCTACAGAGGTTACCAATTGTTTTGATTGCAGTTTGTTTTCTTGCAGATCATATCAATGTGATTTCGTCAAAACTTCGTCGTCGTTTGATCGATCAAAAACCAATTTTAAAACAAACTCCATTTTTGTTTTTTGTTGGTTTTTTTTTGTTTTTGTTTTTTTTGGGGGGGGTATATTGTTTTTATTTTTTTGTTTTTTTCTTATCTGTTTTGATATTTTGAAATTAAGTATTTTTTCATTATTACAAATATTTTATGATCAGGTTTGATTACAATGATGAGTCAGCGAGGAAAATAGAACGAGACAAAAGAGAAAGCGGCAAAAAAGTGATTAGGAATGAGAACTTGATTTTGTGAGGGTGTGCAGGGGGTGGGGGCGTTATAATAGATTTGTTATTTAGGAGAATTGCGTGGTGTAATGGTTAATGTCGCATAAAATGGACATGGCTAGACGAATTCAAATCCCGGACGCGGCTGTTTGCATTTCACATAGCACTAATCTTGAGAAGGTTACGAAGCCAACTATTCTCCCACCAGCTATGGGTAAATAATTGAGGGCTGTTTAATCTTGATTAGAAGGAGACCACTTAATTCGAGCCTGGTCAAATCTACTTAAGAAATTGACTGTGTCACATCCTGCTCGTGAGGAGGTGTTAGTACACACACACACACACATATATATATATATATATATATATATATATATATGAAAGAAATGGATACAATCGAAACCTACTCGAGTTTCATCGTTAGAATCATCAGGGTTAAATCCACTGAATTAATCGAGTTACCGATTAATTGCAGCTGATCACACGTGTGTTCATTGAATAAGATGTTACGTTACAGAGGGACGCTTGTTTACTTTTTTAAAAATCTCACCGGAAATTTGTTTTTTCGTGGATATTAAAATGAAAGATGTGAATCAATTTGTGGGTATTTATTTTACTATGGTTGTTTAATAAAGTATGGGTTATGAGGCGTGAGAGTGGTTTAATAAGTAAAATAGATTAAAATTATTTATTAATTTAGCTTTGGTTAGAGGGTATATATAAAAAAAAACATATAGGCGTGTGTTGTTACGGTGACTTATGTTATAATAATTGAGGTTTAACGCGGATTAATAAAGGTAATCATACAAAAATAAAAATTATTGAGGGACAATGAGGTTAAATAAATATGGTATTGATATGAAATGTTAAGTTTATTTATTTAAGTTATCCTAATTGAAGCTAAAATTTGAAAAATAAAAATAAAAAAGTTGGAAAGCTGGTATATTGATATATTATTACAGGGCTTGATATAAATTAAAATTTAACAAATTAATAATTTAAATTTTAAATTTTAAATTTAAAAATTTAATTAAATTAATATTTAAAACTTAAGATTTAAAAACTTTTAAAATTTGAATTATTAGTAGTTTACGGGGATGGGCTTGCTGTCACGTGTTTTTTGTTTATATGTGACGTTTTAAGGGTAGCGAAGAAAAAAACTGGAGAGGTGTTGAGCTAATTAGTTATGTATTTAATCGTGTGTGAATGTTTGAAATAAAAAAGTTAAATCTTAAATAAGGTTAAATTACATAAAATTACATAAAATTACATAAAATTAAATAAATTATATTAAATTTAAATTAGAATTAAAGTTAAAATTAAAATTAAAATTAAAAATTAAGTAAAATAAATTTAGATAAAAAATTATAAAATTCTATACAAGGCGAATAAAGTAACATTGGCTTATAGTTACGTTTTGAAGGGAAGTTTAGTTTATTTAGTTATTGATGAGTGTTGTAAAGAAAGATGAAAATGGGATAAGGTGGAAAAAAATAAGATGAAAAAATTAATTAAGATAAATTGGAAAAAATGAAAGATAATAATAATATATAAAAAATATAAGAATGAAAATAGATAAAATGGGGAAATATGGGATAATATAGAAAAGGAAAAAATATATATTGTCGGATAAACTAATATGGTTAATGGACAGTGATTTATCAAGATAGTAGCCTGTGCATAGA
Organism: Doryteuthis pealeii; assembly: GCA_023376005.1. Classification (NCBI taxonomy): domain Eukaryota; kingdom Metazoa; phylum Mollusca; class Cephalopoda; order Myopsida; family Loliginidae; genus Doryteuthis; species Doryteuthis pealeii. The sequence goes on along the minus strand of CM042146.1, from coordinate 150,321 downwards.
TTACCGGTGGGTAATTGTATGGGCATTCTACAGGTGTTATTATGTACAAATGTGTATGATGCGGAAATTATATTAGTAGTAGAGGAAAAGATATACATATACATACATATATACACATACATACATACATACTATATATATATATATATATATATATATATATATATATATTCACATATACATATATACATACACACACACACACACACACACACACACACATATATATATATATATATATATATATATATATATATATATGAAATATGAGATCGTTGTGGTATGTTATAGGGTGTAGGGGGAGTAAATGATAATCTATATATTGTGCGTGTGGTTTAATAATGCGTAGTGTGTAGATTATGTATGTGTGTAAAAGGGATTGAAAAAATTAATATTATTAAAGGGTGAGCATTATTATTAAAGGTTTAGGGGGGGTATTATTAAATTGTTAATTATTAATGGTTTAGTGGGTGTCTGTTGTTATAATTAATGGTTTAGGGGTGTGTATTATTATTATAAATCGTTTAAGGGGTGTGAAAAGGGGGTTGGACTAGTTGATATTTATTAATGGTTTAAAGGGTGTATATTATTATTACTAATGGTTCAGGGTGTGTGTGTTATTGTTCATTATTAATTATTATTAATGTTTTAGGGTGGGTGTATCATTAATTAATAATGGATTAGGGGGGTGTATTATTATTATTATTATAGGTTTAGGGTGTGTTGAGATAATGAATTATTATTAATGGTTTAGGGATGGTTGAGAGGTGGTATGTTTGCGGTATCAATGGGAGTAAGTTGTTGACCTAGGTAGGAAATATTGCTGGGTTTAATTAGAAGAGAGTTAAGGTGTGTTGGGAGATAATGTTGGAAGGTAAGGATATGGGGGAGGAAGGGTTATAGTTCCCATCTGCGCCGGTGCGCGTATTTAGCGAATATTTCGGATCGCTGGTTGAGTAATTCAGAAGAGTTATGATAACATGCGATTGATAGTTTCTCTTCAGTGCAAAGGTGGCAGAATTTATCACCCGGGCTGTAAGGTCTAGATCTGTTTATAAACTAATAATAATTCAAATTTTAAAAGTTTTTCAATCTTAAGTTTTAAATATTAATTTAATCAAATTTTTAGATTCTAAATTTTAAATTTTAATTATTAATTTGTTAAATTTTAATTTATATCAAGCTCTGTAATAATATATCAATACACCAGCAATTTTATTTTACCGTTCCAACTTTTTTTCTTTTTTTTTCAAATTTTAGCTTCAATTAGGATAACTTAAATAAATAAACTTAACATTTCATATCAATACCATATTTATTTAACCTCATTGTCCCTCAATAATTTTTATTTTTGTATGATTAGGTAGTGATGTCGACGTTGTAACGTTTCAGTCTGTTAGACCTTCTTCAGGACTTGGATATAGATCTTGCTTCAAGGGTGAACATTTTCAGAATGGTGAAACAGGAGGTCGTGATTAAGGGGAGGGGTGGTCAGGGTTGATAAAGGATGTTCCTTTTCTCTAGATAAGGAGTGCAATTCATAGACAAAAATCTATGTATTAATACTCGGGTTCCTTATTTGTACAACCGTTATCCTCTTACAACACCCTCTGGTTAAAAATCTTTCAAGATGTAGTAATGCAAAAATGTAAACCCTGCTTATCTGGTGTTACTTATCCTCCGAATTCTTATTTCTTATAAGTGCCGTCACCTCGGCAAAATAATGGACCATTCCGTTTTTACTGTAAAGAAAGAAAGGGAAAAAATGGACATGCTACATAGAACAATTATTATAAGAAAGAAAGAAAGAAAGAAAGTAGGGGAAACATAAAGAGAGGCAATGGCGTGCGGAGGTGATAACGCTAATCCGTTTAAATTGAACATAATGAAAAGATGAAATAGAATGAAAGTATGAAAAAAAAAGTGATAGACAGTTATATCAAGATCATTATACTTTTTACATATTGAAGAAAATTGCAATAGCTCTTAAGTAAACATATCAAGCGTTGTAATAATTGAATTATCATATCGTAGGTATCCACAGGTCCTGCTAGTTAGAATTAATACATAGTTGCTCAGCCTTGAGTTTTTATTGTTTCATGCATGGATTTCACTAATAAGTCTAGAAAAAAGTAAAGTTCTCACTTCAAATCACCTTTACTCCGCCTTAAAATGATATTGTGTCCCATCCTGCTCGTGACGAGGATCTGGGTAAATACATACTATTATTACTACTGTTACTACAACTATAATTATTACTGCAGCAACCAATATTATCTAGTAGGAAAACTCGATATCGCAAAACATAATGTGATAACTTGATGTCGTCGGGTGTAGAGTTCCAGAAGGCAGAATTTTCTAGAGCAAAAGAAAGATCCTAGCACTTTAGCTGCGTCCACATACTAACGATTGCTCTACTCGTATGTAGATAGATAGATAGATAGATAGATAGATAGATAGATAGATAGATAGATAGTGAACACACATAGATAGATAGATAGATAGATAGATAGATAGATGTGTTTAAAAAGTATCAAGACTGTTGCTGAAAATTACGGAAATGGACAATAAATGAAACGGCAATGTTCTTCTCAATAGTTCTTCGCATTAAAACCACGAATTCCTGAGAGTTTTATATTGGTCGGAGCATCTTTGAAATTCGACTTTTGAGATGGTGTGAAGCTGTGCCATCGCGTTTTTAATCTCCACCATGCCCTCGAATCCCTTACCCTCAGGAGGAATTCTCATTTTATGAACCAAAAAATATTGCAAAATGTTGCCAGTTCTTGTGTGCATGGAGGGTGTTGCATTTGCACAACCCTGTGTTTCACCCAAACTTGCTGTTCAAAAACAATCGAGCCTTTTTTTTTTTTTTTTGTTCAAATTAGCACAGATATGTCTAGACATCATATAGACGTTTACACATCATAATTTTATTGTATAAGTAGTTCAGCTGTGCACACTTCATTTAAATTTAAAATATTAAAATTTTTAAAATATTAAATTTCAGTTGATATTTTCCATTACACCTTGTACATATATCTTAATTATACCGATTGTACGGTTTCTTCGTTTAAAAAAAAAAGTTGCTGGATCTAAGGGAATTAATTATACGAATAAAAGTTTTAGTCATATATGGATTATTTCCCTTGATGTGCTCAATATTCCAAACATTATTTTTCTCTTCCGTTATGGAATATTCTGTAACTTTTCACGGTTGATATTTGTTTCCTGGCTGATTTTTTCATCATAGGGAATATTTTAGTTACTTTTCTTTCGATTGATTACTAGGGTTTCAAAGTTTTGCAATATTTTGGTAATATGAGGCACAATTCGACTTGCCTTTGCCGAGGTTGTGAAGGTGACTTTTTTTATTGATTTTAAAGACACGTAAACACATTTTGGATTATTTTATGCCAAATGGCCAGATTTATTGTTATGTTTTATCCAAGAGATTTTTCTTGGTTTTGAGAGTAAGTTGTCTGCAGCTGTTTTTTGTAAAATAGATTGGGAATCAGAAGTTTATAGGATAAAGTTCAAGTTTATAGTTATATTTTTGGTTTAATTTTGTTTCGTTCTGAAAGGACAAAAATGTCATCTCTGTAGACATTTTGAAATACATTTCACATGCTGTTTCTGTTGTATAAACGTTGTCTAATAACCGCATTTTATTAGAATTTGTTTCACGGTATAAGATGTTTGACATGCTATGCATTCTGGTTGGTTGTCTTGTTAGTAAAACGGATTTTTAATAATTGGACACATAGCCTAGTGGATAAAGCAGTTAGGTTAAGACAGTTCTAAGTGACAGTTATATTTAGATTGCAGGTTCAATCCTGATCAGGGGCAGCAGTAACATAGATTAATAATTAAGTATTAATAAATGTGCCCTTGCTATGGTTAGTGGAATGAGAACAGGATTGACTGAATAAAGGGTTAGGTTCAAAGTTCCGTGATGGCTCCCGATTACAAAGAGAAGGTTCCTGAGTTCGAATAGAAGGTTCTCGAGTCCAAGAAAGTTCCCGAGTCCGACAAGAAATACTTGAAGAAGGCCAGAGGCTCATAGGCTGAAACATTGTACAGATGACAATGAAGATGAGGATAATAGTCTGAATAATCCAAATAATACAAATTATCGAGCTACAGGGAATTTTTGCGTGCAGCATGCATAATTCAGAGCTGATTGGTGTAGATCTTTGCTGGTCGGCCTACACTTGCGTATCTATTTGTAGTTTCAGAAGTTTACTATCTAGTGTGGCGATTTTAAATGAGATTATGCTAAAACCTCATTGCAATCAAAAGGGTGTTTCCTTAAGAAGAATAAATCTCGTGTTAATGTGCGGGATTGCTACTCCACTCCAAGATTAGCTAGAATATCTCAATACTTCTTTGTTTTTTCCGCTCTATCGCCAGGGTTAAGATTACACTGACTGTATCCCTAGCAGAGGGGCATTCCCCCCCCCCCGACGAAAAAGTGTGACTCACTGGGTAGGTATTTACCCAACCCATTCGTCACGGGTAAGATATTACTCAAGGTCGCAATAATAGAGCATCCAGTGGGGATCGAATTTGCTATTCCCTAATAATTGATCTGTAAGACCAGTTTGCAAACCATTTCACCACAATGGAACCCCCTTTTGGGAGAGACATCCAGCGAGGAAGTGGTGCTCTAAGTCTGACACTAAACTGCACTTGATGGTGAAACTCCGGTTCTGAATGTCTATGGAGTGTGAAGTAGCCCTTTCATTACTCTCAGTTCGACTCTGATCCTGATTTACGGCCTCATCTTGTTGGATTATTTGTAGTGTATAAGCCGTGCTGGAATCTACCACTTAAATCTATAGACTGGGTGAGGTCACGTGGTTTAAAACTCAGGCAATCAACAGCCCGAATACGTGGCTGGTTAACTACTTAATCGCTGAGATGTCCATTTGCAATTATTGATGAAGGACCTGCACGACTGAGGAGCACCAAGGAACAAACAAAGGATTCTTTACTAAGGGTCGTGCTCTGGTTAACACAAAGGATTTCCGCTGGACAAACGCTCTTGCTTGAAGACTAGAGGATGGTCACAAAAATCGTTACACATCTATGGGTGAAATTGAATGGGAGTGGGTACGAAAACTTGATGTCATATAACTAAATTATTTCTATGGAGAATAATTAATTGAACCTATAATTGTTTACTAAGTATTATTATTATTTACTTGAATCCAGATAACTGTGTGCAAACCCATAATTATTATCAAATAGAAATAATTATTGAATCCATATAACTGTGTGCAAACCCATAATTATTATCAAAGGGAAATAATTACTTGAATCCATATAACTGTGTGCAAACCCATAATTATTATCAAATAGAAATAATTATTGAATTCATATAACTGTGTGCAAACACATAATTATTATCAAATAGAAATAATTACTTGAATCCATATAACTGTGTGCAAACACATAATCATTATCAAATACAAATAATTACATGAATCCTTATAACTGTGTGCAAACCCATAATTATTATCAAATAGAAATACTTATTGAATCCATATAACTATGTGCAAACCCATAATTATTATCAAATAGACATAATTATTGAATTCATATAACTGTGTGCAAATCCATAATTATTATCAAATAGAAATAATTATTGAATCCTTATAACTGTTTGCAAACACATAATTATTATCAAATTGAAATAATTACTTGAATCCATTTAACTGTGCAAACCCATGATTACTATCAAATAGAAATAATTATTGAATCCATAAAACTGTGTACAAACACATGATTATTATCAAATAGAAATAATTACTTGGATCCTTATAACTGTGAGCAAACACATAATTATTATCAAATTGAAATAATTATTGAATCCATATAACTGTGTGCAAACACATAAATATTATCAAATAGAAATAGTTATTGAATCCATAAAACTGTGTGCAAACACATAATTATTATCAAATAGAAATAATTATTGAATCCTTATATCTGTGTGCAAGCACATAATTATTATCAAATAGAAATAATTATTGAATCCTTATATCTGTGTGCAAGCACATAATTATTATCAAATAGAAATAATTATTGAATCCATATAACTGTGTGCAAACACATAATCATTATCAAATACAAATAATTACTTGAATCATATAACTGTGTGCAAACACATGATTATTATCAAATTAAAATAATTACTTGAATCTTTATAACTGTGTGCAAACACATAATTATTATCAATACAAATAATTAATTGAATCCATATAACTGTGTGCAAACACATGATTATTATCAAATACAAATAATTACTTGAATCCATATAACTGTGTGCAAACACATAATTATTATCAAATAGAAATACTTATTGAATCCATATAATTGTGTACAAACACATAATTATTATCAAATTGAAATTATTATTGAATCCATATAACTGTGTGCAAACCCATAATTATTATCAAATAGAAATAATTATTGAATCCATATAACTGTGTGCAAACCCATAATTATTATCAAATAGAAATAATTATTGAATCCTTATAACTGTTTGCAAACACATAATTATTATCAAATAGAAATAATTATTGAATCCTTATATCTGTGTGCAAGCACATAATTATTATCAAATAGAAATAATTATTGAATCCATATAACTGTGTGCAAACACATAATTATTATCAAAGAGAAATAATTACTTGAATCTTTATTACTGTGTGCTAACACATAATTATTATCAATACAAATAATTAATTGAATCCATATAACTGTGTGCAAACACATGATTATTATCAAATACAAATAATTACTTGAATCCATTTAACTGAGGGCAAACCTATAATTATTATCAAATACAAATAATTAATTGAATCCATATAACTGTGTGCAAACACATAATTATTATCAAATAGAAATAATTATTGAATCCATATAAATGTGTGCAAACACATAATTATTATCAAATTGAAATTATTATTGAATCCATATAACTGTGTGCAAACCCATAATTATTATCATATAGAAATAATTATTGAATCCATATAACTGTGTGCAAACACATAATTATTATCAAAGAGAAATAATTACTTGAAACCATGTTATTATTGTAAGACCAGTTTAGCTCAGTCGGTAGAGCATCCACCTAGTTAACCACAATATTCCGGGTTCGATACTGGCCTTCGCCAACTCAGCGCATGAGTAGCACTGCTTGGGAGCTCATGGTAAGTGTGGCACTTCATCTCAGACGCTAAAATAATCTCCTTGGTCTAACGCAAGTGAAAAGGGAATAGATTCCTTCACTATTTGGTCGATACCGATAATAGACCACTCGACTTACCTTAATTGTATATAATTATTAGATAGGAATACTTGAAACGATGCAGCAGTATGCAAAATATTTATATTAGATATTCCTAATAAGATAAATTGTTACCCTGTTTACATCAATTATTAGTAGGTATACTCAATTTTTCGTCTGCTTTTCATTCTAAAAACGAATTAAATTTAATTATATCGATTATCTAAGGTCAAATTTTTGTCTAATTCGAAAAGTTGCAACATAATGAGCATCAGTAAAAAAAAAAAAATTTTTAAAAAAGGCAAAATAATATTACACATGTAATTAATTTCTAATACATTTAAAATTGTTTTTTCGGTCAATTTTGATCAAATATAATTTAATATGGTCGCCGGAGAACCCTGCCGTAAAATCAGTGTTTACAATATAAATTTAACACTCACGATTGAAAAAAATTTACCAAAAATCTTTATTTTAATTTACCAAATTTTCAATGTTGATTTATCAATGAATGAATTTTATAATGCATCCGTTATTTTATTTCAAAACTTTCTGATTCAATTAAATATTTCTGCTATGATAAATTAATATATAAAAAATTGATACATAAAATTAATTCAAATATGAATATCATTATGTTAAGTTTAAAATAATATATTATTAGATTCTAAAAACATTTTTTTTTTAATAACTACTTTACTTTATTATCGAATTCTGATATTTTTTGTCACAAATTCTATCAAAAATCTTTTAAACAGAATAAATATCGATGTATATTTTTTCTTTCATAAGATAATAGCCAATTAAATAATCATTGAAATGAGTAAAAAAAATAATTTCGTTTTTATTTTCATTTTATTTTCCGATTTTCGTTACTTATTTTCTACCAGAGTATCATCCTTTTTTTTTTTTTTCTATTTACACCTTCGGTCTTTAATTTTTTTTATTCATACTGTAATTAGTTTCGAAAGTATATAACCACACCGATATTTTGCGCATCGAGAATAAAAAGGAGGGGGACAAAGTTAAGAGACCTGAAAAAAAATCCGAAAGTTTTGAAATAAAATAACTGATGCATTATAAAATTCATTCATTGATAAATCAACAGAAAATTTCATTAAAATCGGATAATTCCCTGATTTTTGGTAATTTTCTCAAATGGGGGGGGGGGTAAATTTGTTTTGTAAAAACACGGATTTTCGACAAATTTGGTATACCTAGTTATTAGGAATATTTGATATTATATAAATGTGTGCAAAAAAAAAAACGATTAAGAAAAAGCTCAACAAAAATTTAAAAATATACGCGAGTCTCTTACCTATAGGCACCAAAAATCTTGGAAGGATTGAGATGTCGTTAAATGAATAAATACCTGATGCCCCCCTCCACACACATATGCACGCACGTGCGTATATACATGTATAATATTACTGTACGCTATTCATGTTTCTAATATTATATTTGAATGATTCTGATCTAAACAAGGGGAACAATTTATCTTAAAGAACAAGAGTTGTCTTTCTTGGAATTTTAAAGTCAAAACTCGTTTATTTTCCTTATTATGCGCACCGCAATTATTCGTAGATCTTAAGAGGGCACCTTGCGTGGTATAATGGCTAGCAAGTTACCCTAGTAAACAAGTGAGTTCGAGTCTCATTGGGCGCCCCATGCATGTGGCCTTGTGCCACAACTAAGCTAAACTTAATAAATAACCACATGTAGACCGCGAGTTGACAGATAATCAAATTTTCAAAGTCGAAAAGTAGTAACATAATGAGCATCAGTAAAAAAACAAAATAATATTACACATATAATTTATTTTTGATATATTTAAAATGTTTTTTTCGTCGATCAAGATGCCTTCCAAGAGACTACTTAAAATCCGTTTTTGCAAAATAAATTGTAACTTTTGCAATTGAAAAAAATTCACACTGGATTTTTCAATTGAACACATATCCTAGTAGATAAAGGAGTTAGATTAAGACAGTTCTGAATGCCAGTTATCTCTAGACTGCAGGTTCAATCCTGGTCAGGGGCAGCAGTAACGTAGAATAATAATTAACACAGCTTAACACCTGTACCCCAGCTATGGTTAGTGGAATGAGAACAGGATACCCCCGTGGACTGAATAAAGGGTTGGGTTCAAAGTTCCGTGATGACTCCCAATTATAAGAAGGTTCCCGAGTCCGACAAGAAACACCTGAAGAAGGCCGGAGGGCAGATCGGCCGAAACTTTGTACAGATAGCAATGAAGACGGGGACAATAGTCTGAATAATACAAATAATGGTAATCTTTGCGGAGTTCCGTCCTGGCTTCCTGCCTCAAAAACTGCTAGCTGCTGACTGGTGGAAAAACAACACAGCTATGATTGAAGTCTGTATCCAAAGCGGTATCATTTGAAAAAAAAAAAGAACCAACTTAGGACATTTTCCACTGAAAACCTAACCCTAACCCTAAACCCCCCTAGTTAAAATTAACTGTTTTATTACAAAATTTGTGGGTTCTGTTTTTTCTGTCTCACCCTGTATACAGGGTGACACAGAAAAAACAGAGTCCAAATTATTTATTTTCAATTAAACTAAACCTAAACAACAACCCCAATCCCAAATCCTAAACCCTAAACCCTAGTTGTTTTTGTTTTTTACGCCGCTTCCGCTACGGACAATTGTAGCTGGTGTTTTTGTTTTTTTTTGGTGGGGTTCAGCAGTCACCGGCATCAGTTTTTAAGGCAAGAGGCCAGGACGGAACTCCGCAAAGATTACAATTATTTGTATTATTCAGACTGTAATATTGGTGTGGTATATATTTGATTGATACTATGTTATGCATAAATAAAAAGACTAAAGACAGAGTTTATTTTTTTAAAGCCATACGTAATTAAAAACAACCTTAAATCCCCTAAAACTGTAACCCCATTCGCAAAATGTTAATTCATAGACTGTAGTTAAACTGTCATTGGGTACCAGCAAAAAATTTTCCGTTTTAATTTTCCAACCTAAATCAGAAGTCAGCCCTACATTCTATGAATTAACATTTTGCGAATTGGGTTACGGTTTTAGGGGATTAAGGTTGTTTTTAATTACGTATTGCTTTAAAAAAATAAACAACAAAAAAAAACAAATTACTATACATTTAATAATCCGTTGAAATTAATTATTGAATCTATTATTGAGACAGTTGTTTGTGTTAGTATTGCAATGTATAATTTCAATTAAACTTTGTTTAAAAAATATTTTTCAACATTAAATGTATAGTAATTTGTGTTTTTTGTTGTTTATTTTTTTAAGCAATACGTAATTAAAAACAACCTTAATCCCCTAAAACCGTAACCAAATTCGCAAAATGTTAATTCATAGACTGCAGTTAAACTGTCATTTGGTACCAGCAAAAAACTTTCCGTTTTAATTTTCCGACCTAAATCAGAAGTCAGTCTTGTTTGTTTTAGTTAAAAGCCCGAAGAAAACTTTCACTTAAACGGTGGGGGTAGTCAATGTTTGCTCATTTGAATTCCATAATATTTAAATATGCAACTATTTTTTTACCCAACATGAAATATTTTTTAAGTAAGTTTAATAATCATGTTAAATCAGACATGTATTCCGAATTTGACTATAAATTAATGATTAAAGTAATTTAAAAAATCTATTTTAAAGCATGATTTCAATTTTAGTTGAGCGTAAAAAGAACTTTTGTTTTGTTTTAATAAAACAAAACAAAATTTATTCTCTGTGGTCTGGAGAAAGGGAAAGGGCTAATCTAGCGAGAGTTAGGGGGTATTAGGAGGGGGTGGCTGACTGCTGTTTTTTTAGTAATAAAACTATTACATACTGTGTGCTCTTCCACTCCCCTTAACTGACATATAGAGGGGAAGAAGAAAGTCATGTATAATGTTAGACAGGGATTGGTCTGTTGTTGACTTAATTGCTAATCAGGACTAATTAAAACCAATTAAACTGATTTTTTAAAACAATAAGTAGTCCTAAAACCAAGGAATATCTAAGTATAAATATTGTGTCCATAACATAAATAGAAAAAATCCTTTAGGAAATGAAAGTTGATAATCTCAACTTTAGTACAATAATATATATATTATATATATATATATTATATATATATAGCAGGTGGGAATCATAAGAATTGTTCGAATTCCTATCCTATTCCAACCATCTAATCTGTACAACAGTTGTTAGCAGGGATGACGTTTTTTATGAAAAACAAATTTTAAATCGCTTCCCACAAAGTACAAATTGATGCCACAAAAAGAGGACATTTCCCGCTGTTGCTAAGCAGGTTTTGACCTATGAGTCTTTGTGACTAGGGGTGATCCGTGATGCTTAAGGACAGAATCATGGTGGATGAGCAGTTCATGACATGCAACACTCCACTTTGGTCCTTACTTAGGCTCGGTCGGAGAGCACCGCCTCTCCCACCTCTGATCAATCGACTGATCATATCAACTCCTAGTACCTATAGGACCGTCGCGACCCAATTGCCCTTATAGCCATCTTCCAACCCTTTTCATCATATATATGTTAGAAAGCGATGGCTCTCTTGTGTATGACGTTAAACTGCATCTAATAGTGTAGTTCCAGTTCTAGCGCTCTATGGAGTGTTTACCCCTTTAATCCCAGTATTCCCAGGTCCACTCAGACCCGCAGTGTTATTATTTGTTAGAGTCCCATCTCTGTATTGAATTGAAAAATGAGCTTTAAAGAATGTGTTTAAAAAATTGAGTTTAAAAAAATCAATACCCATCAAATTGAATAAAACAAATCTTCGGTATAAAATAACCCAACAAGGGTTGATATGCAGTAGCCCAACAAGGGTTGATATGCTATAAAATCCGACCAATCAACCAGCTTTTCAAATGACCCTGGGCTCATAACCAGTTGAAATTCTTGCATCTATTTTGTCGATGCTGGATTTACTATTTACTTATTTTATCTATTCGGAACTTTACCCTTTCTGGATTTAATACAAACTGGATTATATGATCTTTATTGAAAGGGGACTTGAATGGGTTAACTGAAACAAAACTTATTTACAAGTTTATTCTCTCTAATACTATTTAATATGTCACATCTTTCAACAACCTACCATTTTAGATTATTAATTTTGCGCATGTCCTCTGTTTCAGGTTTTGTCTACTGTGTAGCAAACTAGAATCAGTTGGGCACCATCTGTGCGGAAAGAAACGCCATGGCATCTCCGCCAGAAATTTGGAAACGGCATGTTGTACTGCTTGGAATTCACGCCGAAAACTCCAATAAGAAGATTTCGGAGTGTTTGGGTATCAATCTGAGGACAGTACAAAGGATTCCAAAAGAGCTTGATTAGTCTAATGGTGATTTTGAAGGTACGGCAGCTCAGGAGTCTCCTCACTCTGCTCGTTATGTTAAGAAAGAACTCCCAAAATTGTTGCTGGGGTCTAGGCCATGATTGACAATGATCCCAGTAAGTCAACTAGGTCCTTAACCAGGGACATGAGAGTTTTAGGCAGGGTAGTAGTTAAAAACATTCAGATGAGAAAGTGTCCATTTTTACCATAGGCAATGAAAGATAAAAGAAAAAACTGCACTGCAAAACTGTTGAACAAACTCAAGCATCCCTTTCTTTGCTTTTTCTCAGATAAGAAAATTTTCACCCAGGATTAGATGGTAAATTCATTGAACAACCGTTTGCTTGCTCTCTTCCCTGTGACACAATAGTTAAGTGAGACTACGGTCAGAGAAAAGAAAGCAGCTGAATAGAATGTGTTAAGTCTGCACATATGTATATGGGTGGGTGTTTCTACTTTAAGGAGACAAAGGATCAGTCAATAAAGTTTAAGAGAATTAACCGGCCACCATGATGTTAAGCCCATTAGCGATAATATCTTTAGGTTGCTGGTTTTAAGAGACAATGGGTCTTTAAAAAGTTAATAGTCTGAAACGTGGAGACACTGAGACTGAAAAAAAAATAATGGCTATAATTTTAGGAGAAATCGCAGACACGAAGTCTGAGAAGAAATATAAGTACCCGATTCTGGATGGTCGTATCCATGGGAGTGCGTAGGGTGGAATCTGCACATATTCTGCCGGTTAAAGCTACTTCGAGAGTTTTCAGACCGACAGTCAGGGTGATAGTGTCGTCTCAGTAGCAGTAGATAAATTTAGTAGTTATCTTTTCATCCTTGTGAACCTTTCTCTAGCTCGTACCCTTCGAATCGGCCAGCACAGAACATTACAACATGGGGTCAACGACATTGTGCAACGATGGTGCACGAGTGCAGACCAAGGTATTATCACACTTTATAAGAAGTATCGATAGTGATGAAAACCAAACACTCAGTCCACATCATGGTGTTTGGAGTAGGCAATAGCGGTGGTGATGTTATGCCTCTATTCATCTACTCTTGTGGTCCCAGACTCATCACGGAGGCCTACATCAAGTGCCTGGAGGATGTGTTGCTTCTGTGGATAAAGATGGCTGCTGGAAGACCCTACGTCTGGTAACTTGACTCTGCAACATGCCACATAAGCAGGACAACCCAGTCTTCACTGCCAGGTAATTTCTGCGAATACATCACCCTTAACATCTGGTCAGGTGCAATCACCTTGATTATTATGAGTGGGGTGCAGTTGATGAGCAAAAGATCAATAAAACTCCATGTAACACTAAAGATGAACTGAAGACAAGGATAACGACAGAATTTACCAATTTAAACAAGAAAGAATTTTGAAACTATATATATATATATATATATATATATATATATATATATATATATATAAGCAGTTTTTGTTAAATTTACGGAATGTTTAAATTCACACCACAAACAAATAACAATTGCAGCCAATATTCTATTTGAGAACGACCAGTGACATGGTTAGCAACACTTGGGGAAAATATGGGACAACTGTGGATGATAATGTCCTGTGTATCACGTTAAATTCTATCTACCTAGGTATGAGAACTGGTATACTAATTTGAGTAACTTACCATCCAGAGTGGAAATATCTTCATCTTCCTTTTCATGTGTTTTAGAGAAGATAGAGACATCTCACTGAATGATAATCATTTCCTAATCGATCATGATAAATGCCTGGGGGTACATGGGACTTATTTCAAAATTAGAATAATTCTGCCGTCACAAAGTGTTTTTTCTTAATTTTAGAATATTGTCTATATGTTTGCTCGAGATTCCGAGTCGTGTGGAGGCTTTGGTTGATTTCTTTAAATAAATTCAATCTATAACATTTCAAGATATTCTTATGTAAGTAAAAAAAAACATGTTGGGCACTGCTGGAGAAATAAGAACGAACTCATAAGCGACATTCTCCAGTGGACTCATACGCACATACAGCCAAAACTTACATTCATCAGCTCTATAAAGTAAAAAAAAAAAAGTAAAGTCGTCGGGGTTGCTTAAAGTTGGTATCAGCCAGACAGCGAGGTATTTTATCCCCTTTTCACTTGCGCTAGACCAAAGAAATTTTTTGCGTCTGAAGTGGAGCGCCACACCTTCCATCAGCTCCTCATTTTACCGCACAGATCCCTGTGCTACTCATACGCTAAGGTGGCGATGGCAGGTATGGAACCCGGAACTTGAGGTTCCCAGCCGAACACTCTACCGACTGAAGAAAGATTCAGTATGTCTATATGTTTGTTTGTACAGTGACCGAGCGAACGCCCTTCTTTAAATGAAATTTGGTGGAGATCAGCAAAGACCACAGGGCAATAAAATCCACACCCTATTTTGTCCGAAGGGGATTAAAAACATTTTACCCCCTCATTTTATATAAGAGATGCTAAATAAAAAATATAATAAGTATATGAGTCAACGATATATTTAGAAAATTAATTTTAGAAATTATTGAAAAATATTTTTTAAATTAATAAAGGATAAAACATAATAAAAAGTAAATAAAAGACAAATAAAAGAAAAATACTAACAAGAATAATAATACAAATAAACAAATATATAAAGAATAAAATATAATAGAACAAAAATATATATAAATAATTTTTATCAATGTATATATAGATTATTATGAGGTAAAATATAAGGAATGAAAGAACAAAACTCAGACAAAAATGTGTAGTATATTTCGCTGGGGTTTGAATCCGGCTTCATCAGCTTTTATTGAATCATTCAGATCATACAAGTGTTTTATAGAAGGGAGAAGTAGGTAGGTGGGTAAGTTTTGTGGTGAGGGAAAGATTTAATTGGTTATAGGGGACATCTTTGGGGAAGATGAGAAGGAAATCAGATGGGAAGAGAGTTGAAGAAGGTAGGTAGAAAAAATGAATGGGTTATGATTACCTCCCCTTTGAAGAACTATCTAGTGAATACTAGACTATGCAAACTCTCAATAAGTGTACCATTCTGAATAGAATAAAGCTTTCCAAAGTCTAGCGGTGTTATCAGTTGTCATTACACTAGTATCTGATAACGTGAGATGCCAGTGTTATTGTAAAGTTTGCGTAATTTCAACGACAATTTACCCATCGCATGTTTTACATTGAAATGTCAAAAATTATTTAATGTTCAAAAAGAAGCAGTCCCATTTTTGGTTGTGTAGGGACTGTAGTGACAGTTCACTGCAAAGGTATGGTTATATAAAAAATTGAGAGAGAAAAAAACTTCCTGGCACATGTAAACAGAAATATTTTTTCTTGTCCATTATTCTTTTTTTTTTTTTTACAGCCATTTTGTGAAACACAAGAAAAGGAAGAAATAAACATTTCTTCAATGATTTATTCATGAAATCAAATAAAAAAACATTTTCTTTTTTAAGTATAACGAACGTCTTTTCATGAAAAATTCATTTTGAAATATTTCATTTTTTTTTTTCTCTCTCCACAGCTTTCAAATTAACAAATAAAATGAAAAACGATCTTAAAATTTAAACAGCATCCAAATTCTAAAATTTCTTCAATAACAATACGTAACACAAATAAATGAAAGACTATTTTCGGCCCTTTTGGTTGGGGCTTTAGAATACACCGACTGTACCTCTGCAGACGGGTAAGACTCCCCCAATGGGATCGCCTGTTGGCCGTGGGGGCAACCAGTGATGCTTACGGATGGAACCATGGTGGCTGAGCAGTCCATTAGATGTAACACTCCACTTTGGTCTTTACTTAGACAAGACGGGCGGTTGAAGAGGCCCCATTCGATCAATCGGCTGGTCACATCAAGCCCTTGCGTTTATATGATTGTCCTAACCCTATTGCCCTTATGGTAAGCCCCAATCCTTTTTATCATATATGTGCTAGAAGGCGGTGGCAGAGGGTCTTCATGTCCTGTGAATGACATTAAATTCTATTTGATGGTGAGGTCCCAGTTCTGGAAATCTGGGGAATATAGAGCATCCCTTCATCACTATTGCTCCCAGGTCCACTCTAACCCGGAGTGGTAGTACCTGTTAAGGTCCCACCAATGGATTTAATAGAAAAAATATTTATTTAAAAATTGAGTATCCATCAAAAATGAATTCATTTCAAAACTTTGTCGGCATTAAATGACTCACCGAGGTTGATATGCCGTAAAACAAAACAATCAAACAAACAAAGACTATCTTTACTCTAAAACTCCTTGAATAACCCTATGTAACACAAATAAATGAAAAAAATATCTTAAAATTTAAACAATATCCAAAATTTAAAACTTCATCAATTATACTATTTTACACAAGTTTTGTTCCTAGATAGTATGTATGAAATCTTAATTGCTTATGCCGTAAAACGTCATAACTGACAGCACACAACAGGAAGTATTCCACTAACCCAAGCGGCTAAAATACAACATATGTCTAGCATCTAAATTCAGACAGCAACAGAAGCTGCACGTCCATGGGTTAAAGGGGCCAAAGGGGGATATCTGTTCCAGCCAATTGAATAGAATCCGTTCCAGCCAATTCAAAGTCATTTGAATAAACTGTCCTTTTCAGGACAAAAATCCCAACTACTCTGCGAAATGTCCTTTTCATGACAAATTCCTTCTATATGCGAACAACTGGAACAGACAAAGAATCGCCAGACCAACATCGATCAGTTAGCCAATAGCAAACCAATTAGCCTAATTCCTTGGCCAATGACCTGCAATGTTTTTTTTTCAGGACAAAAATTCAACTATTTGTTTGAATTGTTATCGAAAAAAAAAATTGGCGATTTTTAACCTAATCACTTTGTGTTTGTTTTCCTTGCCTTTGCTGTCGTTATTTCTTTTAAAAGTTAAATTTTCCTTAGTTTCATTCTTATTAAAAGTTAATCCCAAAGTTGAGAAATTAAAAATATATACATTGGACTTCATTTCATATTCCACTAATATTTGTAAATATTAAAAATTTATACCACTGAATTAACAATCTACCCATTTGGGTTAATGTTGTTCCAGAAAGATTTTTTTTTAATTTGGAAGTAGTGATGACCATGAACTTTTTACGCGATCCCCCACTCCAAAAAACCTAATTAATTGAATAATAAAAACAAAACCAATACAAAACAAAACAAAAAATATTTTAATTAATTCAAAAAAAATCTGAGGAAAAAAAAACTAATATAAAAATGATTTTCTCCCAATAGAAAGAGATTTACTTTGTACATATCTTAAAATTTGTGATATAAAAAAAGGTTTATTTATTAATGCCATGCAGAAAAAAATGATAAAAAGTCATCTCGTTCCAGCAATAAAAAAATAGAGAAAATCGCCATTGTCCACTTCAAATTTTGTTTTTTTGTGCACTGGACATTAGGTAGCACAAATTTTGTTCCTAGTATAGTACTATGCATTGTGCATGCATATGTCGCTGCACAGTTAGTTATATATATATATATAATAGTTAGTTAAATTGAATTAATAAATAGATTCGTTTAAATTCAGGCTAATAAGAAAAGGCGTTTGTTAACTAATTTCAGTATGTTTTTTTGTGTTTAATTCTATCGCATTTTTTTCCTTAAATTTTTATCAAAAATGTGTGCTGATATTCTTTACTAAGATTAACCCAAGAGTGGAGCAGGCGAAAACCCACAGCCCCCCCCCCCCGATTTTGAATCCACACGTGCTTGTTAGATTTCTTGTGGCTCTACATATTTGAAATTTGGGACCGTAGCAAACATACTGTCTTAATAGCCTTGAGTATGTTCAGGCTTTAACTATCGAAGACCATAATATCTGACGATAAATATTCGTAAGTAAATAATCAGAATTTTATTATTCGTTTAAATTCAGGCTAATAAGAAAAGGCGTTTGTTAACTAATTTTAGTATGTTTTTTTGTGTTTAATTCTGTCGTATTTTTTTCCTTAAATTTTTATCAAAAATGTGTGCTAATATTCTTTACTAAGATTAACCCAAGAGTGTAGGAATTTCTTACCCCCTATCACAACCGATTTAAATCCACATTTCACCAAGAAGACTCTCGACTTAGAAATAGCTGACTTGGTGTCAAAATGGTAGGGGACAATTTGACTTAAACTAAGTTGAAACTTATCTGCGGATGGAACCGTTTCCATTTCTTTTCCCTTTTTTTTTTAAATTTTTTTTTTAATTATTATACCCCTTCTTGGGGAAACAATTCGAGGCAGATTACTTATCATGCCTCACAACTGAAACCATGGGTAGCAGCGTGGTGGATGTGAGATACGGCGGATGAACCCAAAATGGGGCAACGGTGTATCTCACGCGATGCTGGGCGGATGAACCTAAAAGCGGGCCAACGGCCAGGATCAAACAGTACAGTCAGGAAACTACTGCTCTTCATCTCTAAGTCCGGCGTCTATTGATGAGTCAAATTAGCCACCGAAAGGTATCGATGACATCGAGCCAACCTAAGCTATGACAGTACACAAAAATATCAAATCATACAGCATCGCCACTCTCGCTGAAGGTGCGCGTCCACGGGTTCGAGCACTGGCCAGTGTCGGAAAATTGGCTACAGTGTCTCAACGTCCACGGGTTTGAGCGCTGGCCTGTGTCAAAAAATCTGCTACAGCGCCCCAACAACATCAAACACACACAAACCGCATCACACCCAGAGCAGACAAACAAGACACACCCACTACCAACGTCGTAGCTCTGAAAACCATAGCTAAAAAGACAACCATAGAACCTAGGAGCAAGACACACCTACCAAGGTGTAAACAAACCTTAAATCTGGCAACATTCAATGTCAGAACACTAAAAACTATAAACCAACTGCCCGAGTTAACTGCATCTGCAGAGGACAAAAATATAGACATAATCTGCGTACAAGAGCATAGACTCAATCATAGTGATTGAGATATAAAATATCAAGAAAAAGGAAATGGATGGATGTTCGTGTCTGCATCTGCGTGGAAAAACTCCACCAATTCCACTATAGGAGGAGTAGGAATGCTCCTCAGCCCCCGAGCTATAAGAGCACTAAATAGTATAGAAAAAACCCAACCGAGAATCATATGCGCTATGTTTAATGGGAATCCCTGCATGACAGTAGTCTCGTGCTATAGCCCCACGAATGTCAGCGAAGAAACGGATATAACAAAGTTCTATAATGAGCTATCCTTCCTATGCAGACAGATTCCCAAACACAATGTCCTGGTCATTGGGGGCGACATGAACGCACATATAGGCAAAAACGAGAACAATAAATACTGCCTACATATCACCCCAAACAGGAACGACGAATTACTAGCAGAGTTCTCTCTCGAGAACAGGCTAGTATGACTAAATACAAAATACCAAAAAGAAAACGCAAACTATGGACCTACACATACCCAAACAAAATAAGAGCCCAATTAGACTATATCCTAATAAATAAAAAATGGATAAACAGTGCAATGAACTGCGAAGCTTACTCCTCTTTTGAAGGAGTATCCTCCGACCATAGAATAGTCACTGCAAAATTACGATTTAGCCTACGTAGAAATAAAAAGCAAACCAGTAAGTCTGTACGATACAACTGGTCAACACTTGCCAACAGTGACATATGCAATCGCTACGCTGTGGCAGTGAGAAACAGATTCAATATCCTACAGGAGACATCTGAAAGCCCCAGTCCAAACGACGAATATGAAAACTTTGTCAGCGCACACCTAGAAGCAGCATCTGAATGCGTACCGACCGAACTTAGAGCCAAACGCACTGTCCCCTGGGAGACAGAAGCAGTTAGAGAAAAGAGAAATAATATCAAAGAAGCAGCCCAAATTAATAAAACAAACCCAACTAGCACCAACCTATACAACATTAAGAAAGCCCAGGTAGCCTTAATCAAAACATACAAAAAGGAACAAATAGAGTACATACAGGTACAGATAAATAATATCAGACAATCGGTAGAAGACAGACAGTCGCGATTAGCCTGGCAAACAGTAAACGAAATTAGCGGTAGAAAAAGCACCTAAAGGCAACCAGCCAGGAAGATAGACTAAAAAAAAATGGAAGGACCACTTCCAGAAACTGCTGGGAAGCCCCCCAGAAATCATAGAAAGTAATATCCAAAAGATTATAGATAAACAACTAGATATCAAGCTGGGGGATATCACAATAGATGAAGTTTATTATATATATATATATATATATATATATATAATATATATATATATATATATATTTATTATATATATATATATATATATATTTTATTATATATATTATATATATATATATATATATTATATATATATATATATATATATATATATATATATATATATATATATATATATATATATATATATATATATATATATATATATATATATATATATATATACTAGCTAAAGTACCCGGTCCATGACCGGACTAAAATGAAATTTGGATCACCAGGGAGTGAGAGAGAAAGTGGAAGACAGTAGTTAGAGAGGGGGTAAGAGGAAAATAATTCTTGAAACTAAAATCATTGAGAATTTGTATATTTCAGGATTTGTATTTTCTGTTTTATAGTTTAAAATTATTTCATATTATTATACAACAAATTGAAAGTATTCGTTTGTATATTTGTTTGTTATTGTTTTAAATTTTTTGTACATGACAACAATTCACATTTAGTTCTTAATTGCATGTTGAGTTTAAAAAGAAGCTGAGAATCGAAAATTTAAATTCTTCGTATTGCAATATCTATTTTTGCTAAAACCTAAGATAGTATTATAGGGACCACCAATTGATCAGTTTAGGCCATCTTGAATAAAACGGAAATATTTTGTTATTATTTATAATTAATTGATTTTTCATAGAATTTAAAAAAACTCTTATCGTAACTTGTTTTTAGCTACGTTAATTTTCAGTTGATTTAACAGTGCAAAAATGAAAAAGTTGTTTTTCAATCATAATTTTCATTATTTCCGTAAGCTGAAAAAAAGTTAAAAAATCATCAGGAGTTTATTTAATGTTTTTTCTTTTAAATGGAAAAATTTTTTTCAAGAAAATATTAATTTTTCTGCAAGTTTCATAGTGTTAGATATAGGGGGGGGGGTAAATTTCACAGGGTAAAATTGGTGGTACCTAGTATTTTAAAAACATTGTTTAAAAACGTTTTGGTGGACCTGATTATCTGGATCAATTTACTATAAACTTATACGAGGAAATGAGCACCCGTGAATACTCAAATAATAAAGAACTTTTAAGAATTTTTTTTTCAATCTGATAGATTGGTGTGTAATCGATAATAATCAACTGAAGGAAAAAAAATAGATGGGCCCATCTATTTTTTTTCCTTCAGTTGATTATTATCGATTACACACCAATCTATCAGATTGAAAAAAAAATTCTTAAAAGTTCTTTATTATTTGAGTATTCACGGGTGCTCATTTCCTCGTATAAGTTTATAGTAAATTGATCCCCCATATCGGAACCGCTTGAACGGAACCCAAATTATTTATTTATTTTCCCATTAAACTACCCCCCCCAACCCTAACCCCTAGTTAAAATTAAGTTTTATTACAAAATTTGTATTAATTACAAAACATCAATTTTCATAAAAGTTCAAATGTCACCTATGAAATCTCTATTTAAACATGCCAATTTTTCAGAACTGAAAAGTTGCACTATAAACTCAGCGATGTTTATTGACTTCACAATAAAGACTAAAATCATAAAACTTAAAATTTAATTTGTAAGGCAAATTATGAGGAATATTTTAAATTGTATTTTGAATAATAATTTAAATGTTGGTTGTTAGTTGTTTTGTTTTATCAACTTTTCGGGTAATTTACTAACGAATCATGTCATTTTGATAAACAAAGCGCTTTCAATTTTTCGTACTTATATATAAAAATTTTTTGAAATGTTCCAATAACTGGATATTGTCGGAAATACTTGAAATAAATTTCGTCTTACAAATAATTGACTACTTATCTCCAGTCGGGCCTTCGACTAAAGATAAAACACCGGATTGTGTCCGTATTAGTAACCTTTGTTTTTTTGGTTTTTTTATCGTGGTTTGAGAAAATAATTAGTTAACGAACCAAAAGAAAAACAGTTTCTAAGGAAATTCGTCAATCTTATTGTTATTTTTAACCCTTTAAAACTCTAATAATAAAAATTAATAAATAAATTAAAGAATTAAAAGTCATTTTATTCGAATGAAAATCTTAGTTTAATTTGTCGCGGAGGTCGATTACGGGAATCGACTCCGCGGACTTTTGTTTAAAAGCGATTGACTGACACAAACCAGGTAAAGGAGGACAAACGAGGAGATTTGGTTAACAAAAAACAGAAATCTTTATTACCGAAGTACACAAAGATGAAGGTTGAAAGTCGAAGGATATTGGTCGGGTCGTTGGTATCTTAGTCCGGGAAGAGGTCGGTTGCGTCAGATGGTCGGTTGCGTAGACGATCGGGAATGTGCGCGATGGGCACTGCGGGTCGAAGGTCGATGTAGATCAGAGCTGAACGTGATGGGTCTTCCGGAGGCTGGAGATGCGTTGATGAACCAATATGAAGTAATGCTGGTAGACGAAGGTAGTAGCTGGTCGCTGAAGGAAGAATCGAATGAGAAGGCTGGTTCGAAGCTGGATCGGCGGTAGTCAGGGTCGTCGGTAGCGAGAAGTAGAAACCTGGCGGGGCCGAGTCGAGGCAGGTCTGGTCGTCGGTTAGCTGGGACGTGTGCAGTTTGCCAGTACGTGGGATACTACGGGATCAGTACGTGGGGTACTGCAGGATGCGTCGGCAGCGAGGGTCGAGGAACGGGGTACCAAGGCGTAGCCGGGCAGAGGTAGGTCGGTAAACTCGATAATGCGGGAATCGTCGGCGGAGAGGGTCGGAAATCGGAGCCAAGGCGTAGTCGAGTGATGGCAGCGGACTGGTCGGTGGTCAGTCGGAACGTGTACGGTTTGCCGGTATGTTGGGATTCCGTAGGCACGTGTATGCGGTTCACCAGCGGGTCGGTGATACCGTGTGAGGTCGGAGGGGAGCGTGGACCGAGACGAAACCGAACGAAAGGGCCGAGACCGAGGTAGCTACGAGCGGGTACCGAGAGACCTAGGCAGGGCCTAGGTACAGGATCGAAACGGAGCCGAAGGTGGCCAGAGGAGAGGCCAGAGGAGAAGAGAAGTGAAACGACTAAGTTGGTCCTGAAAAGGACCGTTGAAGGAGAGGCTGGCGCATGGAGCTGGTCGAGCAGGGTCGCACTGGAAGGGCAGGCATAGGTCGTCGGGAGGACTGGAACTTCGGCGGGCAGGAACGGAGTAGTGAACAGCTAGCTGGAGGCAGGAGACTGGAGGCGAGAAACGGGAGCCGAGATGTGTATGCGAGCCAAGCCGAGGCCGAGAAATGGCCGAAAGGAGAAGAGAGAGAGTGTTTTGCCAGGAATGGAATCTTGCCCTAAGGCTCACCAAACTGGACTTGCTCTTTAGCAACTGGAGGCAACTTGGGTCGGTTTGATCGAGTCACCGAGGTGACGACCGCTACAGCGAGCCCAAGTGCGCATGCCCAGCGCAGGGAAGCCGGACAGAATCCGGTCAGCCCGACCCCGTAGGGTCGCTGTCGTTGCTCTGAAACCCATTTCTTAACTGGAAATTCTCGACGCTAACACGTCGAGTTTCGTGGTGGAAATGCGTTTGCTAGCAGAATTAATTATACGCAAGTGGTCGGAACCGGACTTTCGCAAGGCAGAAAGTCGTGACCATCTATAACCTCTCGTTGAGGTCGTTACGGCCTGGTGCAGGTCGTAATGCACAAATAGCGCACATTCATGCAAGAATGTGGGTATTTTGGTCAGTTTAGCGACGGAAGTGGGAGAGCAAAGTCTGTGAGGCGAACTTGACCTTGCTTGGAACTTGGCCGGCTGCTGACCGCGAGCGTGACCCAGTTAAGTTGGAAGTCTGAGAGAGGAAGGAGGCGAGTAAGGAAGCGAGTAATTTGGAGCGTAGTAGTGGACGCGACAAATTTATACAAATATGTAACCGTACTTACGACGTAAACTGATTTTCATGATACTGTTATTTACGATTTAAAAAGTTTTTTAATAATGTAACCGTAAAGCGTGCATTTTGATTTTCTACAATTTTTATGCATTACAAAAATTAAAATTAAAATGAGTGTACTGTACAATTTAAGAATATGGACAAACTCGCTGTAAAAAATAATTTAATCTATAAAAACACATACAAATTACATATTCAGAAAGACTAAGAGAATCCGAAGTGCCTTATTCGTATTATCGCCTATACGTAGTATTTTTTTTTTTTTAACTCGCTGTAAAAAAAAAATTAATCTATAAAAACACATAAAAATTACATATTCAGAAAGACTATTTCATCTTATTACTAAAGATATAAATATTTTAAAGATTAAAATCCTAAATAGGTAAGAGATTCCGATCTGACTGTTATAGACTGCACTGCTTGTATCGCAATAATCATAGGCAGCGTGGCTATCCGAAGCCATTTTTTAATTTTTTAACTCGCTGTAAAAAATGATTCAATTAATAAAAACTCACACAAATTACATATTTTGAAAGAGTATTTTCTTATCTTTCTAACGATATAAAAATTATTAAAGACTGGACCATAAATATGCCATAAATTCGGAGCTGAACGGCTTAGACTGCAAAATTAATTCATTAAAATCAAAACTTCGCTGCTGTTATCGCTTTAACAATAAGCAGGCAGAGACAATATTTTATTATCAGGAGGGGCTGATATACGGACAGTTCCGCAAATTGGGATTTTTGGATTAATTAATCGATTAAATCCCTTAATCAGTAAAAATCAATAACCAAATTTGGAATTTTTCTTAGTTAGAACGATATCAATGTGTATGCAAGATTTTGAATCTGAGTGACCTCCCGTTTTTTTTTACGTCGACACGTACATACCAAAATCTCTGTTTTATATATTAGATATATATATATATATATATATATATATATATATATATATATATATATATATATATATATCAGAGAGAAGATATGATTCACAATTCTTACTCACAAAATACACCTCGCTAGCATAAAACATCAAAACTCAAGTCGGAGGCAACAAGCGGAAGTGAACTCAACGATACCCTATCATGAAGTGACCAATTCGACGCAGTTCTGCGCATAGGCTCGGATTGAGTTACGCTTGAAAGGAATTCCAAAACAACAAAAAATAATATTGTAAGGAATCCGGATTTTCAGCCAATAAAAAACTCTCCCGCTAAAAGACTCAAAGGCATTCTGGAGCCCATCTACCAGCATATAAGCTCGGGTATTTTGAGAATCGGCAGTGGAAGGACGGCCTCGACGCTGAGAACATCACCAGACAAGCAGGATCAAGGAACTGCTACGCACCCACCACGACGCACACCCTCACCCACCCGGACACTCAGCCTTACTTCAACACCTCACCGTAGCCGGGCGACATCCTTACCCCCTTGACCACTACGGCGCTACCCACTACAACTCACTGAGATATTCCTGACTTATTTCCCGCACCAAGTGACCGTATCCACTTACAACGGTATCCTACCGACACGAACTCAACTCCCTCGGCCGATACCCTTACTTTCCCTGACCATCACTATTCCACTGGGTCATTCCTGACTTGGTCCCTACACCAAGTGACCGTATCAACTCACAACTTCTACTACCTCACGCCTCGCACCAGGCCAAGAGAGATTCCTGACGTATTATCATACGATACCCACACCTCACCGACCCCACGGCCATTCCTGACTTACGACTCCTCGGCCACTCCAGAGAACTACTACGATTATCTACGGCGACAACAACAACAACAACGTTTTCACACTCGTTATTTTAATAAACGATTTTTATCCAATTCATCTTGTCCATTATTCTTCTTTGCAAACCATACGCTTTTACGGATATAATAAGATACATCATATATATATATATAGTTTTAGGATTACTGAATTACAGAAAACATAATGTTGCAGAAATAAACATTATAAGGAGAAAGAGAGAAACAAAATGGGAAAAAAATAGTTTAAATCTTGTTCAAGACTTTAAGCTAAACATTCATGAAAAGAGGACGGCATGACTTGCATGAAATGAACAACACAGCCAGCCAAAAAAAAACAGAAATGTGGAATTCATTTCATAAATTCTGTAAGTGTTGTTTCAAAACCTCTCTCAACACTCCCAATTTCCCTTATATGTTTGCTTTGTATGAAGAATCTTCCTTCCTTCTTTATTTTATTTCATTTTTTTTGCCTTCCTAATGACGACAAAAAATCTTACCCCGAACTCTATAAACAACCTACGCACATCTATCCACTTCGGCACACCTACGCAAAACAAAAAAACAAGGCACAACCTATTACACAAACACACAAAGTTTATCTTTTTTTTTTCTTTTTTTTTTTTTAGTTTTATTTTCTATTTTTTCATCTATTTATTTACTTATATTTTTAATTCAAACTTTTGAGACACATGGGTGAAGCGTGCGATAAAACTGGGCGATGCTCAGACCTCGAACTGTGCCCAGAAAATCACGTGTGCCATCTCTGCTTAAAAGCAGATAATAACTTCGAAAATCGATGGGTCGTATGTGGTAAATGTCGAGGCTCTGTTTGCCTACAATGTGCCACAAGCGTCCAGAAGATCCCAGGGCAGAAAAAGAGTCACCACATTTTAATGATGGCTGCCCTCTGAGAAATGGTCCAGCTACCAAACTGAGAATTCCAGTGTGCAGACTGTATGTCTGAGCCAAGGACAATTTATGGACAACAGGTCTCCATTACTGCCCATGAAAAACAACAACCTTCCCCCTCCACTACTTCTAACCAGCAACCAACATCTGTGACCTCCTCTGCCATCCCAGTCAAAGAGGAAGAAGTTAAAAAACTGGCAAGGACTGCTACTAAATCAGCTGAAAGGGACCAACAACAACAACAACAACAACAGATATCTTCCACCATCATTGCCATTCCTGTGGAAGAGAAAATAGCAAAACTGGCCACTAATGTGGAATTTAGGGAAATCAAACAAATGATTTCTGACCTGAAGCAGGAAATAGTACGAATCAAAGCAACTGCTCACGTGGATCCTCACAAAAAATCCTACCGGAGTGCCCTGCTTAAGGATCTCCCTGTGGCCCCCAAAACTGTGGCCTCTGCCAAATCCACCCCCAAAACTGAGAAAGCCTTTCAACCTGTAGACCATGAAGTGATTGCCATCGGCGTATCGGAGGATATAGCTGATCTCCGGGTATTTGCTGCCGACTCATCAAAAAACCTAGAGTGCACTCCCGCCCCCAAGAGACGCTCTCCGATTTGGTCGACCAGGTCGGAAACCCAGGCTGATCAGGCTAACCTTTGCAAGCTCAATGGAGGCACGCTCGTACCTCCTAGCCTCAGAAAAGGCTAGGCAGGAGAAGCGGATTGCTTTCCGAACACGCCCTGGTCTTCCACGTAAAGTACGCCCAAAGCTACGCACTGCAGCCTCCTTAAACCGTGACTCAGCAGATCATAAAAGCTTCAGCCTGCGTAGTGATGGACAAATTTGGAAGTTCACCAAGACGGGGGACTCGTGGAAGAGAGACGCCAGCTGGTCCGAGGACAGTATACCCACGATAAATAGCAACAAAACAGAAACTGTTTGAAACTAACTCTGAACAACCTGACGCCCCTTGCACGTAATCATGAGCTGAAATCAGGGTATAAATTGTTGTCATTGAATGCTCGCAGTCTATGCAACAAGATACGTCTTTTTGATACATACGTCAAAAGTATCAACCCTGATTTCATAACAATCACGGAAATATGGGCTCATTCCTCATTGTGTGATGGGGTCTTCAACGTAACTGGCTACAACCTGTTTCGCAAAGACCGCTCCAATCGTCGTGGTGGTGGTGTCATGATCTACATTCGTTCAGACTTCTCAACAATTCCTTGCGCTGACCTGAACCATTTACAGCAAGAAGTCTTTTTCTGCGAGATACGGATGAACATGTCATCGCTCCTACTGGGAGTTGTTTACCGTCCCCCAAATTACAACCAGGACACGCAGCTCTGTGATATCCTTAGAGCTGCTGCCAGAAAAACAGCCACTTATGTTTTCATTGCAGGGGACTTCAACTACCCTGAAATTGATTGGGAAACCTTTCAATGGCCACAAGGTGCTAACGATTTCCTCGAGCTGGTGTTGGATTCGAACTGGTCCCAAGTAGTCACTTCCCCGACAAGAGGTGACAATACTCTGTATCTAATCTTCACCACTACCCCTGAAGCGGTCATTAATGTCTCTACTGAGGAACCTCTAGGTGACTCTGATCATGCCATGATCATTGCCAATCTGTCCCTCATGGGGAGTAACAAAAAACAAAATCAACCCCGTGATGCTCATTTTGACTGGGACAAAGCGGACTGGGACTGTTACTGCACAGAGCTGCAACGCCCAAGTTGGCCTGAATTCTACGAGTCTGGAGATGTTAACATTATACTCCAGAATATCAGAACATGTGTAGCATCAGTACCACGTAAGAAGACACCCAGGGAGATCAATTTGGGAGACTGCAGCAGTCCGACTCGCCAGGAAGGAACGCCGTAGTACTGAGCGGGAGTACCAATGTCACAAGTCAGAGGACAATAGGAGAAAACGGAACAAATCGTCCAACCACCTCAAGCAGGTGATAAAAAAAGGCAGTACTTGAATTTGAACAGCGCATAGCAACCAGCCCGGACAGTAAGGTGTTCTGGAAATATGTGCATTCGAAACAGAGGCCTCACTCCCCTGTTGGCCCTCTTCGCAATCCTCATACAAACCAAATCACCGATGACCCTAAAGAATGTGCAGAACTTATTGCTGAATGCTATGCAGGCATTTTCACTGTCGAGGACCAAAATGTACCATCTCCTCCACCTCTGACATCAACTTCTATAACTACTATAGAATTCACACCTGCTATGCTACGACGCCACCTCAAGAGTAAACGCAACCATGCTTCTCCAGGTCTTGATGGTGTGAAATACCTGCTTCTCAAACGGAGCGGGTACTTCCTTCTCCACCAGCTAGCTGTTTTCTTCCAATTTTGCTTGAAAAATGGTGCTACCCCAGAACAGTGGAAAACTGCTAGTGTAATTCCACTGTTCAAAAAGGGCGATTGCACATCACCTGTTAACTATCGGCCAGTCAGTCTTACAAGTTGCATTGCTAAGTTGATGGAGTCCTGCATCAGAGAGAGACTTTGGAATTTCTGGAACTCTCACAGTCTTATCCGACCATTCCAGTTTGCATTTGTCCTAAAATATAGCTGTTGTGATCAACTTGTAGAGTTCCTAGAGGACATCACCCGGATCACTGATGGGGGCTCATGGGTAGATGATGTCTACCTTGACTTTGCTAAGGCCTTCAACTCTGTGCCGCACAAAAGACTTTTGGCAAAACTCTCTGCAATGGGGGTGAAGGATGATCTTTTTGACTGGTTAAAGTCCTTCATACTCAACCAGAGAGAGGTAGTTACAGTTCTTGGGCAACACTCCTCACCATATGAGATGTCATCTGGGGTACCACAGGGCTCAGTTCTTGGCCCCCTTTTGTTTGTTGCGTATATCAATGATATAGATGCTAACTTAAGGAATACCATAGTCCTGAAGTATGCCGATGACATCAAGTTGTACCTTGTAATAAAAAAGACAGATCCTGAACGCTGCAGATCTTTACTACAAGCAGACCTGGACACAGTGCAACAATGGATCACTGACTGGCAACTGAAGCTGGCTGTGGACAAAAGCACCACCATGCATTTTGGGAGGAAAAATCCATCATACATATACTCCCTCCACAACACTAATATCAAGGAATCTTCTTGCGAACGTGATCTGGGTATTACTGTCAGCAATGATTTACGTTTGCCAAAAAAAATTACGTTTGCCAAAAAGGCCGAGGGCATCCTGGCGTCACTCAACAAGACCTTTGTCAGCCGCTCACCGGCTATCTATTTGAGGCTGTACAAAGCTATTGTACGGCCACACTTGAAGTTTACATCACCAGTCTGGAACCCCTACCTTTCTCAGAATATTAACCTCCTAGAAACTGTACAGAGACGTGCAACCAGGCGAGTACCCTCCATCAGGAATCTGCCATACTCTGAACGTCTCGCAGCCCTGGGAATGGATTCGTTGAAACTTCGACGTCTGGCAACTGACCTGGTGAATGCTCATAAGGTCATTAATCATCTTAACAACAGCAACCTTGAGCACCTTTTTGATCTCCATCTCTCCAATACACGCGGGCATGCCTACAAAGTCAGAAAACAGCACTGTTCACGTGACTTTCGGAAACATTTTTTCACGCTCAGAATTGCGGAGACATGGAATAAACTGCCTGCATCTGTTGTAGCCTGCCGGAACACTGAAACTTTCAAAGCCTCCATGCTTCCTGTAGTACGCCAACACTATACCTGATGCCACTCTCCACATACACATGCACACACATACATCCATATTACTACTGTGAACTTTCATGTTCCTGGCACAACATTATTCTGTGTACCTGACATGAGACTTTACACAATAAACATGAGACTGTACACAATAAATTACATTACAAAATTACAATATATATATATATATATATATATATATATATATAGTTTTATTATATATATATATATATATATATATATATATATATATATATATGAGGATGTCAGCTGAACAGGAAGCTGTTTATACATTGTATGTTTATTAGACTTTAACATTATACTTACTGTCTGATCTGATTTTTCTGGTGAAACAGTCTTTAAGTGAATTCCTTCATTTTGTGATCTCCGTCTGAAGATGCCAGCTTCTTAAGGATTTTTTTAAAATTTTACATTTTTAAAAGCCTTTTGAGCTTTTGATCGAAATAAATTTATTACAGAATGATGGTTTGTTAAGTTTATTCTTTCTTTGAAAGTTATATATATATATATATATATAAATTGTTAGTTTTCTCAACATTAATTTTTTAAATACGCACATATATTTATTTCATGCTTCATAAAAGTCCAATCTTTTTTTATCAATGAAATACTTTTTTATCCATAAAATAGTTTAGTTTTTTTAAATAGTTTTTTTGTTTTATCAATGAAATACTTTTTATCCATGAAATAATTTTTATATTTTCTTCATATATGAAATATTTTTTTTTTAATTTTATCCGTGAATTTTTTAAAATTTTTTTATACATGAATTTTTTTTTATTCTTATATTACATGAAATAGTTTTTTTCTAATTTTTTTCTTAAAAAACTCTATAAATTTTTTTTAATAAATTCTTGATTAACTATATATATATATATATATATATATATATATATATATATATATATTTCTTTACACATTTGTAGTAAAAATATCAACAGTTGTGTCATTAAAAAAATCTTATCAGATCATGCCTCTGGAGTCAGACATGGTTTGGGGACCAAAACATCTGTCGAATGTTAACACATAAATCATTATTATAAATTCATATAAACAAACAATTCCCTCAATTTCACAGTCCAGACAAGATTAAATTATTATACACATACATATATAGACCCACACTTGCACTCATATACATGCACACACAATATATATATATGGCCGCATATGTATATATCTATAAGCACATACAATGTGTTATTAAAAAAAGTATTGAAACTGATTTTTTTTTTTTATTTCCACATGTAAATTTTCAGATTCAATCATTGGCCATTGCAAACTACTAAATTGGTAAGTTTAGTAAAATGGTCAATAATCACAGATGTAAGGCAGCTTACATTTCTTTGAGAATTTTTTCTGGGGCCAGAGACTTGTATCAGCTGACCTGATTATCCGGTGTCAAACAAAAGGGCATGAGGTTTGTAACTCCACGCTTTCCTATAATTACAACCTAAAAAGGGGAACCACTATGAATGAATTTTATCTGTTAATTAATCTACCCATTATTTCCCATTAAACTAACCCTAAACCCTAAACCCTAACCCCATCTTCTTTTTTCTAGTAGATCAATAAATAAATAAATAAATTATTAGTCAATCAGAGTGGTTCCCCCTTTTTTTAGGTTGGAATTATAGGAAATAACCTAGTTATCTTACCTTCAGATGAAAGCTAAGTTCTCATTGGCTGGCCAATCAGGTGTTTTAAGCAATACTTTTCTTTGATAAATAATGGTCTCCTAGGGGTTAAATCAACCATACAGGAGAATTAGCAGATTAGAAGGTGTGTCATAAAAGTATCGAGATTGAAGCTATATTTACCAAGATAGAAATAAACAATGAATGGAAGGTTAATTTTTTTAATTGCACCTCGAGAATACTAGAATAAAATTCTACTGAAAGAAGTGACGTAGTCTAGGTCTCTTTTGCAACTGAATACCTCAATTAATAAGCATAAAGCAAGAACTCCAGACACATTCCTCACTGTGTCTATTCTCTCTGAGCTAGAGTGAAAAACATATTCTTTTCTGTTGTACATAATAATAAAACATTTGTTGTTAGTTCCAATAAGTCTAACATTATCAAAAGGGAACCACTCTTGACTGAAAAATTATCTATTTATGTTACCATCAAACTAACCCTAAACCCTAACCCTAACCCCATCGTCTTTTTTCCTAATTGATCAATAAATAAATAATCTATCAGTCTAGAGTGGTTCTCCTTGTTAGACTTATAGGGAATAACCACCTTTGTTATTGTTAACAATGTGTTATCTCATTCCTGGAGTAGTCAACAACTGTAGCAGCTCACTTCCACAAACATTACGTCCCATCACAAAGGCTCTCCCACCAAGTTGCATCATTAGTGAAATAGATCACTACGTAGGACTGAGCCTATTCTAGTAGTGTCCACCCCAAAACAGGGTTTAACAGGTTTGAATTAACAGTTTTCCTTCTCCTAGACTGGCTGCCTAACCAACGTTAAAGAGCCCAGTCTGCCCTACTATTACCCATAGCTGGAGGGATAGTAGTTGGATTTATACCTTTCTCAATGCTGTTAACGCAATGTGAACTGTAGCTTCATCCAGGATTTGAACTCTGGTCAATGAGTCCATTTCCTACGACTCTAACCATTAGCCCATGCACCTCCAACTTCCGCCAATCAAAGGAAAATACAGAAAGCAGCATTAGAGCAACAAGTCAGAAATGCATACGGCCAACCCAGTTAAAGGATTACAATTTTAGAATTGAAATGACTGATCACAGAGATGATATCAAACTTCGACAAGAAAAGACAAGCATGTACGAAGATTTACACAGAGTGAAGCAATACACAATGTATCAGAACACTAACTAAAAAAAAAGGATGTGCATGTTGTGTAATGATTATCATAGTAGGATATGGACACAGCGTAACGAGTTCAAATCTTGGACAAGGCTGGTTGCATTTCACATAGAGTTAATACACTTGACAAAGGTATAATACCGCATATTTTCCCTAAAAAAAGGCGTCTTAAAGTCAGTATCAGCCAGACTGCAAGGGATTCTATCCCCTTTTCACTAGTGCTAGACCAAGGAGATTGTTTTTTTTTGCATATGAGTTGGAGCGCCACACCTACCATCAGCTCCTAACTTTACTTGTGCTACTCATACGCTGATTTGGCGAGGGCTGGTATCGAACCCGAAACCTTGTGGTTCCTTGGCTGATGCTATACCAACTGAGCTAGGCCATCCCTCTAGCTATAGGTAAATAATAGAACGTATCGGCTCTAAATTTTGTATGACAACCGGTCTAGGAGAAGGAAAACTCTGATTTCAAACCCGTTAAATGCTGCTTAAAAACTAACCTGGTGTCACATCCTGTTTGTTCAGTATGATTAATAAATACCTATTAGTAATCACCTAAATTTTGAGAATTGCTCTGAAAGTAATACCTTTTATTTGTTTCCATGGAAATTGTAGCATAGTCACCGATGACTGGTATGTCAGTGATGACTAATCATCAGATTTGGAGAAAAAAACATTAAAACACTACTTAACTCTTTGCTTGCCACGTCTGTAATAAATTTTCTGTGTATTTTTTACTTGTATGATGGGATATTTCAAAGTTCACTATCTATTAACCTCAGAAATTATTCAATTCAAATAAAGTCCAATCATTATTATTGTAATCTGTGTCCTTCTGCTCAATTATAATGAACTATCCAACAGTTTCTGAAATTTGCTTATGGTAGGATCGCAGCGGAGGAAGAGCCACTGTGAGTGGTTTAAGGTAGGCAAATAGTTTAGTTGTTGAATCCCCAAAATATTTATTTACTACCTAGCACAAATGTTGAACTAACAACCCTTTGGTTGATACTAGAAGCAGCTATTCAGTATCGCCTGAGTAGAGAAGGGGCGAATCTCTGGGGTGTAAATTCGTTTAATTCTGAGATTTACAAATGCTGGACATTTTTAAGTAGAATTTCAATGCAATTTCTATGTATATTTTAATTTTTAAATATTTTTGAATATAAATCAACTCTATAATTTTTGCACAAAAGCAAGATATTTAATGTATATCATGATATTCAATGTGTATATATATATTTACTTTGTTATTTTATTTTCGTAGTTTCATCCGGATATACATATATACATACATGCATACCAACTGCTGTTTATGTAATGTACTGGGTTTTCGTTTCTTATAAATGTGCTCGTTTCTTCGTATGTGAAAACGACCCTTGAATTAAGATCCCGGGTAATCCTGTGCTGGCTTTTAAAAACCAACTTGAGTGCAAATCTTTTTTGTCAAGTTTATTAGGCCATCCGATCGGCTGTAGTAGTCGTTGACACAAAGAGAGATAGAGAGATGTTTATAATAACAGAATCAACATAATCAGAGCTAGTAAATATATCACTTCGGCAAGTGAGCCAATTGTCTCAAAATGGAAGAAAGAAAGAAAGAAAGAAAGGCTGCTTAACGTCTAAGCCTCGGTCAGTGCTGTGTTGCGTCTCCTCTCCCTTTCTGGCCTTCACTCCTCACTTTGAATACTCAACCCCTCTTTTATAATTACTGTTAATCAGCTGATTATTTTCCTTGTGTCATTCCCCACTTATTTCTGTATATTTTAATTCCATTGTATATTGTTATATTGTATTCTATAAGTACATTGGAATTTTAAACAATCAATTCAATATGCATTCAGCCAGAATTATCCAAGCTCCTTAATTGTGTAACATTTATATGCGTACTAGAAGGGGGCTACCCGACATCGCCTGGGTAGAAGGGTTTTTTTTTTTAAGTTAGTCTCGCAGATCTATTATTACTTATCGCGAGGGAGATCCTCGCTGGTTGCCCCATAAAAATCTCCACGGAAATATATAACAATATAGTAAACAATTTCCATTCAATGATTTACAATTTTAAAAAAAAATAAGATATAAATGATGCAATTAATCTAATCAATCAATATTATATTTCAAACAGAAAAAAAAAACATACAAAAATAAAAATAACATGCAAATGACTTTCCCTTCTGTTAATTTTCAAATTTGAATTTTTAAATAGCTTCCCAAATATAAATCAAATCTTCATTATTTTTGCTCAAAAACCAAGCCCTGGTGGTATTTAATGTGTATATATATTTACTTTGTTATTAATTGTTTTATTTTCGAAGTATCCTCCAGACATACAAATACACACGACTGCCCTTTATATATCTACTAGAAGCGGCTACCCGGCGTTGCCTGGGTAGAGGAGGGATTTTTTAAGTCAGTCCTGCAGATCCATTATTACTGTATCGTGAGTTGGATCCTTGTAGAATGCCCAATTAAAATCCCCATGTAAAAAATGGCCTTGCATTGATCCAGCCACTCAAGAAACAAAACGTTAATGTCTACTGTTCAAAATATTAAGTCCAAAAAAATGTTCCATTCTGTTATCATCTAAATTTTATTTTTTGATCCTTTTCACAAATATAAATAAATTCTTTATTATTTTTGCTAAAAAACCAAGCCCTGATGATATTTAATGTGTATATATATATACTTTGTTGTTAATTGTTTTATTTTTGAAGTTTCCTTCGGACATACACATACACACAACTGCCCTTTATATATGTATATATAAATAGATGAACTTATGCTTTGTTAAGTTGACTGGTGCCCCCCTCCTTTTGAAATGAGTTCTACTCATTGAACTCTATATTAACTCTCATGATATTTCTCCGGAAGACACAGGATTCAATTGCATGGTGAATCTCTGTCAGACTAAATCAAAAATGTTGAACCCATTGTTACAAAACGCTAATTGTCATAAAACATAAATTCACATAATTACAGAGGTACCTTGACTTGTGAGTTTACAAGCAGTAACTCAGTCAATTTTTGCTTTGCGTTGAGAGCTAAACTTTGAGGTACGAACAAGCTTCAAATACACTTATGTTTGTTGCGGGGCCAATAAGGATGTCGACCCCACAGACGTTTGACTAAGTGAAACGACTGGAGACAATGAAAGAGACAAAGGCAGAGGAATTGGATGACAAAGGTAACCCAGTGGTCAATTTATTTGCGAGAATTGACAAAAAGGTAATTTGAGTAGTTGAGCGTTCAATTTTGAAGATTTGGTCACTCAACGTTCGGTCGGCCTTTTGTTGATCTGGGTGGATAGGTTGTCTGTTGTCGGATAGGCAGTTGGAATCCGAAATCAGGATATCAGCGCGTCTACGGGCGATTTTGCCGTTGTGGTCGGTCGGAATGGTCTCAGCCTGCGGTTGGATCGGATGCGAGCCTCAGTCGTAGTCCCGTTGAGGATGTGTTTGGGATGAGCGTGAACGTAACAGCGACGGACCGTTCGCTTAGCACGTGTTTTGCTTGGGTCTGATTGACCGTGGTTATGCGGGGTTTGCTCGGCGGAAGATCGAGTCGTATCTACCAAGCTAGTACTTAGCGTACTGTCAATGAGAGACGCCTATCCGGTCGCAAGACAGATCTTCCAGGGATTTCACCCTAGGATCGCATTAGTGGTTAGGAAAGACTGGAGAGTTAATGCCAACTAGTTAGCTCTGAAAAGAGCTGGGTTTTTAACCTAGAAAAAGGCTGGGTTTGTTAGCCTTGAAAAGGGCTGTTTGCTGGAACTGGAACAAGGCCCGGGTCGTCACAGTAAAGAAAGGGGCAAGTCATCTACCGACAAAGAGGCAGGCAGTCAAGCGATCAGGAGCAGCAATCAGGAAAGGCCATTCGTCAGAACAGGATCGGGAATCGTCAACATGCCGGTATTTGATGTGTGCCGGCTGCACCCTTGCATCCGACACCACAGAACAAATACGCTCTGGCATTTTATTCACATGAAAATTGGTACAAAAAATACAGCTGGACACACACCTGGGCATAATGCCCGAAGTTTTTGTTTTTGGGGGGAACGGGGTACAAAACTGGCCATGCTTCTATGTCTTTTAGTTCTGTCTTAGCTAGTCTCACTCGCCGACCGATTCATACAAAATAAATAAGTACAGCCATCCATCGCCTTACACTACTGCTTTCACCGAAAAAATCTGCTGTCACTGTGTGATGCCCTACTTAGACCCATATGATAAAAATATAAAGCCTATTTAAAATTTTATTTACAATTCTATGATAATTAAATGTGGGATTGGAGGGGGCAAAAACCAAAAAACACAAATCCCCAACGAAAAACAAGAAACCGAAAAATAAAAATTAGGCCATTTTGGTTACCCCCCACCCTCGTTTATTGTACTGGTACCACTGACTGTCTTCTGGAAGCCCGAAAGCAAGTCGATCAGTTCCCCTAAAAAGGGAGTGGGTGTCCTTAATATGGTCATGTATGTATGTATGTAAGTTTTAATGTAATGAAATATCATATTAAATTAGAAAGACTAACAAAACTCAAGAAGAATGAATATAAAACTATTACACTTATTTTAATGTTACGTTAATTGATTTCTATATAAAATTATATATAAGATTGCATTTGATACATTTGAGAATAGCACGATAGTATTAGAAATCAGTAACAGCAAATAATGAATTTTTAAACCCAGTTTTGTTAAAAACATTAGGCAAATTATTCCCACCATATACTATGTAAATCTTTATTTCTTAGAGATGTATAAGAGATCTTTTGGAATTTCAAATGTATTAATTACATTGACAGTTTTGGCAAATTTATCTCAGCTAGACTTTAATAGAGACATCGTTAATAAGATGTTAATTAAGATTAAATAATGACTATTTCATAATTGTTGAGAATATAACTTAAAGAACTAATGAAATCGTGATATCAGCGGTGACATACTTTCGGTTACAGACACATAATCTCCATTATAAGATAAAGATAGATTTGTCGCAAAAACTACTCACAAATATATGGGGAAGTTTATAAAGATAATTTTGCACCTATGACAAACATGTCTTCCATAAGAATTTTAATACAAATAGCAGTTCAATACGACAGTAATCCACCATCTGGATGTCAAAAGTGCATACCTAAATGCTCCCTTAGTCTTTGAAATTTATATAGACCAACCAAAAGGTTTTGAAGATGAAAATAAAAATTGTGTTTAGAAGCTTAAAAAGGCATTATATATATATAATTAAAACAGTGGTCAGTCCTGAAATAAGACATTTCATACTTAGTTGATTGAACAGAATTTCAAACAATCCCTTATAGGCCGTTGTATTTGTGGGTGTGACAAGGGTTTTATGTGTTGGTATAAAGGTAACTGGTTATTTCTGGTGCATGTTCACAGGCTTTCCTTTAAACCCCATTATATTTGGTGGGTACAATGAAAAGGAATTAAAGGAACAAAAAGGAAGAGAAAATTCATGTGCCATAGCTACTATGTGAAGAGGAAATTTCTTCCTGACCAGTAATAGTGTCTGATCCTAGTTGAGGCCCTGGTCCAAATGGCCAAGAAATTATTTTGGTCATAGGAAGTGGATCCTTTTTCCCACACATGCCCGGAGGGTTCTTCCTCTCTGAAGGCGCAAAAGATATTGTTATTTTCTATTTTAATCCCCACATGTCTACTAAAGATATTAACAATGAAATATCAATCATTTTATTATTATGGGTAAATCTTTTATTATTACATTTCTGAAGGAAAAGAAAAAAGATAAAATAAAACAACCAGTTTGTGTATTTTTCTAGAGTTTTAACATTTAAAAAAAGACAAATTGACTATAAAACGAATCAGACTGTTAGAATTATGCCTGCTTAGGTGAAATGT
Organism: Doryteuthis pealeii; assembly: GCA_023376005.1. NCBI lineage: Eukaryota > Metazoa > Mollusca > Cephalopoda > Myopsida > Loliginidae > Doryteuthis > Doryteuthis pealeii. Next base: position 110,477 of record CM042146.1, on the reverse strand, counting down.
GAGTCCATATATATTAGTGGGCTGTGCACCATGTTACAAAAATCCCCATACTGGCTATGTTTGAGGTATAAATCATAAAGTTAATAATCATATTTTACACGCGGGCAATGCTGTATAAATCCATTAGTTAATAAATCAAGATAAAAATCCTAGCAACAATCGATACTAACAAAAAATAGTGTCCCATAGCAACCAATAAATGACATCCAAAGCAACAAGTGTATGAATTTACTTCAAGCAGTATTGGTTTTTATTTTGTGAATAAAATAACTTTTTTTTTTAAGTTAAGTTTTCAAATTGTTTTTAAAATATAAGGACATTTAAACACTTTTAAATTAAACCAAGTCTAAATTCAAGATTCAAAATGATTGATTTGGCTCCCTGTAATTTTCTTTAATTTCACAAAACTAAAATTCTTATTGAATATCTATGGATGAGATTAAGGGGAATGTGACTAGGAAGCTGAAGGTAAATCTCAAAAGAAAACTTTGGTGACTAATTTTAAAAAGTGTATGTGTGAATGCCTAACTGGATTACTTTAAAGGGGACTAAGGTACCATTGCCTTAGGTACACTATTTTGAAAAAGTGTATATGTGAGGGCCTAAATGGATTGCTTTGAAGGGGACTACGGTGCCATTGCATTAGGTACACTATTTCGAGAAGATTCTGTAGTATTGAGGAAAAAAGGGAAATATGAAATTAAAAACCCATGAGAACTCATTTGTATAACATACACAAAAAGTTGAAGAGTGTTACTGTGACCAATGTAATGTGTCTCTGTGATACATGTTATAAGACCCACTTTGTAATATCAAGTGGGTAGGAGTAAACATATGGTAGTAAAAGAAAAACAAACATGGGTTGAAAGTTTTAATAAATTGTATTGGTGAAAGAAAGAAAGAAAAAAAGGGTGTAGACTCTAGCAGTGTTGCTAGTGATATCTACAGATTGGGTGGAAAAGCTGGTGTTGGTAGCTGAAATTGGTGGCAATGTTGGCCAAACGTGATGGGGGTTCGAGCCTCAGTGATGAAATATTTGATGCTGGCACGATGCATATTAGATGTGGGCAGAAAGTCTGATACTTGGTCAAATTGGTTGGGGTGTTAATCAAAATGAGATGTGGTTTGAGCCTTGGTGATGCATTGGTTGACACTGGCAATGTGGGTAGAATGTTGGTGGTTTGATGGCCGACAACTTTAGTGATGATAGTCAACGTAGTAGTGGTTTGCCCCTTTAAGAGAAGGGTTAGGAGAGAAGGCTAGGTCGACTGTGATTATGAGAGTCAAAATGTGGTGTGGTTCGCCCCTTTAAGAGAAGACTTTAGTCGGGTTGATCTGGTATCAGGATGTAGGGTAAGGAGGTGGCAAGTAGTGTAGCGGTTAGTGTTCAAGTGCCCTTGTCCTGTGTTTTCAGCTCTGTGTCGCCACTGAACTGCTAGTTGATCATTCAAAGTTGGGGAATTTATACTTTATTCTGGTTGAGGAATGGATCAGCTTTTGGCTTATTTTTATTTTACCAAAGGTCACGGATTGGTCAAAAAATGAAAATTCTGATTTTATCTTGATAATTTCTTTTCAAGATTCCCACATGCACAGACGAGTTTTTCAATTTAGCCAAAAGTCATGGCTCCAGTGTTCTCCAGGTCGGTGAGGTGAACTTAACATTTTGTATTGTTGGTGTGTGGGTGTATTGTTTTTAGTGAATTTTGTTAATCAGGTGATATCATTATTTCTGTTATATAAAAACTTCAACCAGTTGCCCCAATGTCCATCTCCTCCAATTTCAAAGAGGGAAGGGGTAGTAAAGAAACAAACATCCCCAGACCCCACCCACCTTATAGTAGTTGAACATTTGAAAAGCAATATACAGAAAAGAAATAAAAATTCAGATAATTACTGTGAGCAATTAGAAAGAAACTACCTTTTAAAATGTAAAGAATTTAAGTAAAATTATGAGTACCTTTTAGAGAAATTGGATGCAAAAATGATGGATATGTGTGAGAAATTGAGTTTCTTAAAAAGATGAGCAAGAGAAGAAATGGTGTGAATTGGTGGATGAAAATAAAAAACTGTTAAAATAATAAGAAATTTGACACCTGAATTTTTTGTCATTTCTTTGAAAAAGTTGAAAAAGACAAAAATGATAGAATTTGTCTGATTTGAAGTAAAGTAGCATCCTCATTTGTTCCTAAGCCCCATGGTCGTTTTATTCATTCAATTGCGAGGAGTCAAAAAGATCATATATTTCTTGCTGATTATTTGAATGAATCAATAATTGAATTTAGTGAATATGGAGAATTCATCTTAATTGATAAAAGAAAGAAATTCTCCCCAAATGAAATATTTTTTACTTCCTTTTATTTTAGAGGTAAATTGTTGGGGCAGAGAAAATTTTTTTCTCCTTTTTTTAAAGACAAAAGTTTTGCCTTTTCATTTTCTGCTGACAAGAACTTAGCCAGATCTAACATGCTTGGCAGAATCACTTGGATTTCCAGATGTAGAGAACCGAAAAATAAATGGAGGATGGCAAAAGTGGACGACCTCCAAAGTCTCGCAGACTCAGTGGACTCCAAAAGGTTTTACCAGAGCATGAGAGCTGTATGGGGTCCAAGTGTGAAGCACCCAGATAAACTGCTGGCTCTTGACAATAAAATGCTGCTCAGAGAGAAGAGCAACCTTCTCGCCAGATGGAAGGATCACATTTCCACACTGCTCAATGAACCATCGACTGTGTATCAACATGTATTGGTCACATTGAACAACGAACAACCCAGCACTGGATGAGTAAATGTTCGGACATGGATGAGGTGAGAAGGGCAATCTCCATGCTCCACAACGGAAAGTCCCCTGGTGCAGACAGACAGCCAGAAGTCATTAACAGGAGGTAGTCAACTAACCGATATACTATACACCATCCTGAAGGATGCCTCGGAAAACTTGACAGTCAATGCAGACTGGAAAGATGCCCAACTTGTCACTATTTTCAAGAAGGGAGATGGACGAGCCTGTGGCAACTACCGTGGGATCTCACATTTGTCGATACCGGGAAAAGTTCTCGCCTGCATATTGCTCAACAGACTATCAATCATAACAGAGAAATTTTTACCTGATGCACAGTGCAGTGTGGGTTCCATGCAAACCAGGAAACTGCAGACATGATTTTTTCCTTGAGACAAATCCAGGAGAAATGCATTGAAAAGAATATGCCTCTCTACATGATCTTTATTGACGTTACAAAAGCCTTCGACAGTGAACAGACAAGCACTATGGGACCTTCTGTGGAGACTAGGGTTCCCTGACTTCACCAAGCTTGTATCTGCTTTGCATACAGGAATGAGGGCATTAGTCAGTTTGAGGGGAACAGAGTCATTTGAGGTTGGGAGTGGAGTGAAATAGGGCTGTGTCTTTCCACCCACTGTTCTCAATTTTCTCTATGGTCTTATTTGATGCCTTCACTAACTCCACCCAATGAGTATGGATACATACTAGACCAGGGGCAGACATGTTCAATATCAAACAATTCAGATCTGCAAGAAAGAACAAATACATGCTGGTGCGTGAACTCAGATGCAAAACGACACTGTCTTCCTGGCACACAACCACCAAGATGCCCAAGAAATAATCAAACAATTTGCAGACACTGCCAAGGCATTTGGGATGAAAATAAACCTTAAGACTGAAGTTATGTATCAGCCCCCTCCGACATCACATGACACTGGAAAAGACATAATGATAGGTCAGATTCTAGCTCAAGTAAATACCTTCAGGTACCTGGGCTCTACAGTTGCCATCAATAATAGACTCAATGCAGAGCTTGATCTCCAAATTTCAAATACTTCCAAAACATTTGGTTGGCTGAAGAGGCAAGTCTGGTTCAACAGAGATGTCTCCTGGAAAACTAAATGTGCAGTATACTGTGCATTAGTTTTATTAACCCTTCTGTAGGGTGCAGAAGGTTGGATGATATACAAAGCAGATTCCCATAGACAACATGTCACCTGCACAGCATATTGAATGTCAAGTGGTAGTTTCAAACAGGACCATCCTGAAGAGAACTGGACTCCCTGGCATGCACAAAATACTTGTCCAATGCAACCAGAGATGGGCTGACCGCTGAAAGAGACTTGGAGATAAGAGACTACCAAAGCAGATTCTGTACTCTCAACTGAGAGAGGGATCATGTGGAATTGGTAGACCAAAGCTCAGGTCCAAAGACAACATCAAGAGAAACCTGAAGGACTTGAACATCCCCATAGGCAGTTGGCAAGACAACCAGAATCTGAATAAATTGGAGGAAAATGATTTGTGTGGCGTCATCATTGGGTACAATGGACATCAAGTAATAATTTGAATAATTTAGTGAATGTGAGGAATTCATCCTGATTGATAAAGGAAATAAATTCTCCCCAGATCAAATATTTTTGACTTCTTCAGATATTTTGTGAGTAAATTATTGGGTGAGAGGAAAAGAAAAAAAAAAAAAATTTTTTCTCCTTTTTAAAGATAAAAGAATTCATTGAAAATTTTTTTGCTTTTTCGTTTTCTGTTTGTCAAATGAAAAAAACTGGACTCATTTGAATTGAAAACAAGAGGACAGGTTTGAAAGAAATTTGGGATTTTTCTATAAACGAATTTAGCAATTTTTATTTTTGTGATTAAAAAGGAATTTTTTCATTTTTGTCAGAAAACATCTGTAGTAGCTCCAAAAAATTTTTGTTTCAAAAGGAAATTTTTTGTTTATCTTCAAATTGATTTAAATAAAATTTTCTAAATTATTGACTGAAGAAAAAAAAAAAAAGAAATTCATGTCATCAAGAAAAATTTAAGTGTGTGTATCATGGGGACCCCTAATTTGTGCTGATCCCTCAACTGGGTATTTTTGCTTGGGTTGGGGGGCAATACCAAATAGTAATAGAATGTTTTGATTTGATGAAAGTGGAAAAAAACTGGACTCCTTTGAAATGAAAGCATGCGGACAGGTTTGAAAGAAATTTGGGATTTTTCTATAAATGAATTTAGCAATTTTTATTTTTGCAATTAAAAAGGAATTTTTTCATTTTTGTCAGAAAAAAATCTACATGAATTTCAGAAAACACCTGTAGTAGCTCCAAAATTGTTTATTTATCTTCAAATTGACAGAAAATATTTTATTAAAATTTTCTAAATTACTGACTGAAGAAAGAAAGAAAAGAAAAACAAACAAAAAAAGAAATTACTTTGTCATCAAGAAAATTTAAGTGTGGATCATGGGGACCCCTAATTTGTGCTTATCTTTCAACTGGGTATATTTGCTTGGGGCAATACCAAATAGTAATAGAATGTTTAGTTTTGATGAAAGTGGACAAAAATTGGACTCATTTGATATGAAAACAAGAGGACAGGTTTGAAAGAAATTTGGGATTTTTCTATAAACGAATTTAGCAATTTTTATTTTTGTGATTAAAATGGAATTTTTTCATTTTTGTCAGAAAACATCTGTAGTAGCTCCAAAAAATTTTGTTTCAAAAAGGAAATTTTTTGTTTATCTTCAAATTGATTTAAATAAAATTTTCTAAATCATTGACTGAAGAAAAAAAAAAAAAAAAAAAAAAAGAAATTCATGTCATCAAGAAAAATTTAAGTGTGTGGATCATGGGGACCCCTAATTTGTGCTGATCCTCAACTGGGTATTTTTGCTTGGGGTGGGGGGCAATACCAAATAGTAATAGAATGTTTTATTTTGATGAAAATGGAAAAAAACTCAACTCATTTGAAATGAAAGCATGAGGACAGGTTTGAAAGAAATTTGGGATTTTTCTATAAATGAATTTAGCAATTTTTATTTTTGCAATTAAAAAGGAATATTTTCATTTTTGTCAGAAAAAAATCTACATGAATTCCAGAAAACACCTGTAGTAGCTCCAAAAAATTTTTGTTTCAAAAGGAAATTTTTTGTTTATCTTCAAATTGATTTAAATAAAATTTTCTAAATTATTGACTGAAGAAAAAAAAAAGAAGAAATTCATGTCATCAAGAAAAATTTAAGTGTGTGTATCATGGGGACCCCTAATTTGTGCTGATCCCTCAACTGGGTATTTTTGCTTGGGGTGGGGGGCAATACCAAATAGTAATAGAATGTTTTGATTTGATGAAAGTGGAAAAAAACTGGACTCATTTGAAATGAAAGCATGCGGACAGGTTTGAAAGAAATTTGGGATTTTTCTATAAATGAATTTAGCAATTTTTATTTTTGCAATTAAAAAGGAATTTTTTCATTTTTGTCAGAAAAAAATCTACATGAATTCCAGAAAACACCTGTAGTAGCTCCAAAAATGTTTATTTATCTTCAAATTGACAGAAAATATTTTATTAAAATTTTCTAAATTACTGACTGAAGAAAGAAAGAAAAGAAAAAACAAACAAAAAAAGAAATTACTTTGTCATCAAGAAAAATTTAAGTGTGGATCATGGGGACCCCTAATTTGTGCTTATCTTTCAACTGGGTATATTTGCTTGGGGGCAATACCAAATAGTAATAGAATGTTTAGTTTTGATGAAAGTGGACAAAAATTGGACTCATTTGATATGAAAGCATGAGGACAGGTTTGAAAGAAATTTGGGATTTTTCTATAAATGAATTTAGCAATTTTTATTTTTGCAATTAAAAAGGAATATTTTCATTTTTGTCAGAAAAAAATCTACATGAATTCCAGAAAACACCTGTAGTAGCTCCAAAAAATTTTGTTTCAAAAGGAAATTTTTTGTTTATCTTCAAATTGATTTAAATAAAATTTTCTAAATTATTGACTGAAGAAAAAAAAAAAGAAATTCATGTCATCAAGAAAAATTTAAGTGTGTGTATCATGGGGACCCCTAATTTGTGCTGATCCCTCAACTGGGTATTTTTGCTTGGGGTGGGGGGCAATACCAAATAGTAATAGAATGTTTTGATTTGATGAAAGTGGAAAAAAACTGGACTCATTTGAAATGAAAGCATGCGGACAGGTTTGAAAGAAATTTGGGATTTTTCTATAAATGAATTTAGCAATTTTTATTTTTGCAATTAAAAAGGAATTTTTTCATTTTTGTCAGAAAAAAATCTACATGAATTTCAGAAAACACCTGTAGTAGCTCCAAAATTGTTTATTTATCTTCAAATTGACAGAAAATATTTTATTAAAATTTTCTAAATTACTGACTGAAGAAAGAAAGAAAAGAAAAAACAAACAAAAAAAGAAATTACTTTGTCATCAAGAAAAATTTAAGTGTGGATCATGGGGACCCCTAATTTGTGCTTATCTTTCAACTGGGTATTTTTGCTTGGGGGCAATACCAAATAGTAATAGAATGTTTAGTTTTGATGAAAGTGGACAAAAATTGGACTCATTTGATATGAAAGCATGAGGACAGGTTTGAAAGAAATTTGGGATTTTTCTTTAAATGAATTTAGCAATTTTTATTTTTGCAATTAAAAAGGAATTTTTTCATTTTTGTCAGAAAACATATGTAGTAGCTCCAAAAAATTTTGTTTCAAAAAGGAAATTTTTTGTTTATCTTCAAATTGATTTAAATAAAATTTTCTAAATCATTGACTGAAGAAAAAAAAAAAAAAAAAAAAAAAAAAAAAAGAAATTCATGTCATCAAGAAAAATTTAAGTGTGTGGATCCTGGGGAACCACTAATTTGTGCTGATCCCTCAACTGGGTATTTTTGCTTGGGGTGGGGGGCAATACCAAATAGTAATAGAATGTTTTATTTTGATGAAAATGGGAAAAAACTCAACTCATTTGAAATGAAAGCATGAGGACAGGTTTGAAAGAAATTTGGGATTTTTCTATAAATGAATTTAGCAATTTTTATTTTTGCAATTAAAAAGGAATTTTTTCATTTTTGTCAGAAAAAAATCTACATGAATTCCAGAAAACACCTGTAGTAGCTCCAAAAATGTTTATTTATCTTCAAATTGACAGAAAATATTTTATTAAAATTTTCTAAATTACTGACTGAAGAAAGAAAGAAAAGAAAAAACAAACAAAAAAAGAAATTACTTTGTCATCAAGAAAAATTTAAGTGTGGATCATGGGGACCCCTAATTTGTGCTTATCTTTCAACTGGGTATATTTGCTTGGGGGCAATACCAAATAGTAATAGAATGTTTAGTTTTGATGAAAGTGGACAAAAATTGGACTCATTTGATATGAAAACAAGAGGACAGGTTTGAAAGAAATTTGGGATTTTTCTATAAACGAATTTAGCAATTTTTATTTTTGTGATTAAAATGGAATTTTTTCATTTTTGTCAGAAAACATCTGTAGTAGCTCCAAAAAATTTTGTTTCAAAAAGGAAATTTTTTGTTTATCTTCAAATTGATTTAAATAAAATTTTCTAAATCATTGACTGAAGAAAAAAAAAAAAAAAAAAAAAAACAGAAATTCATGTCATCAAGAAAAATTTAAGTGTGTGGATCATGGGGACCCCTAATTTGTGCTGATCCCTCAACTGGGTATTTTTGCTTGGGGTGGGGGGCAATACCAAATAGTAATAGAATGTTTTATTTTGATGAAAATGGAAAAAAACTCAACTCATTTGAAATGAAAGCATGAGGACAGGTTTGAAAGAAATTTGGGATTTTTCTATAAATGAATTTAGCAATTTTTATTTTTGCAATTAAAAAGGAATATTTTCATTTTTGTCAGAAAAAAATCTACATGAATTCCAGAAAACACCTGTAGTAGCTCCAAAAAATTTTTGTTTCAAAAGGAAATTTTTTGTTTATCTTCAAATTGATTTAAATAAAATTTTCTAAATTATTGACTGAAGAAAAAAAAAAAGAAGAAATTCATGTCATCAAGAAAAATTTAAGTGTGTGTATCATGGGGACCCCTAATTTGTGCTGATCCCTCAACTGGGTATTTTTGCTTGGGGTGGGGGGCAATACCAAATAGTAATAGAATGTTTTGATTTGATGAAAGTGGAAAAAAAACTGGACTCATTTGAAATGAAAGCATGCGGACAGGTTTGAAAGAAATTTGGGATTTTTCTATAAATGAATTTAGCAATTTTTATTTTTGCAATTAAAAAGGAATTTTTTCATTTTTGTCAGAAAAAAATCTACATGAATTTCAGAAAACACCTGTAGTAGCTCCAAAATTGTTTATTTATCTTCAAATTGACAGAAAATATTTTATTAAAATTTTCTAAATTACTGACTGAAGAAAGAAAGAAAAGAAAAAACAAACAAAAAAAGAAATTACTTTGTCATCAAGAAAAATTTAAGTGTGGATCATGGGGACCCCTAATTTGTGCTTATCTTTCAACTGGGTATATTTGCTTGGGGCAATACCAAATAGTAATAGAATGTTTAGTTTTGATGAAAGTGGACAAAAATTGGACTCATTTGATATGAAAACAAGAGGACAGGTTTGAAAGAAATTTGGGATTTTTCTATAAACGAATTTAGCAATTTTTATTTTTGTGATTAAAATGGAATTTTTTCATTTTTGTCAGAAAACATCTGTAGTAGCTCCAAAAAATTTTGTTTCAAAAAGGAAATTTTTTGTTTATCTTCAAATTGATTTAAATAAAATTTTCTAAATCATTGACTGAAGAAAAAAAAAAAAAAAAGAAATTCATGTCATCAAGAAAAATTTAAGTGTGTGGATCATGGGGACCCCTAATTTGTGCTGATCCCTCAACTGGGTATTTTTGCTTGGGGTGGGGGCAATACCAAATAGTAATAGAATGTTTTATTTTGATGAAAATGGGAAAAAACTCAACTCATTTGAAATGAAAGCATGAGGACAGGTTTGAAAGAAATTTGGGATTTTTCTATAAATGAATTTAGCAATTTTTATTTTTGCAATTAAAAAGGAATATTTTCATTTTTGTCAGAAAAAAATCTACATGAATTCCAGAAAACACCTGTAGTAGCTCCAAAAAATTTTTGTTTCAAAAGGAAATTTTTTGTTTATCTTCAAATTGATTTAAATAAAATTTTCTAAATTATTGACTGAAGAAAAAAAAAAAGAAGAAATTCATGTCATCAAGAAAAATTTAAGTGTGTGGATCATGGGGACCCCTAATTTGTGCTGATCCCTCAACTGGGTATTTTTGCTTGGGGTGGGGGGCAATACCAAATAGTAATAGAATGTTTTGATTTGATGAAAGTGGAAAAAAACTGGACTCATTTGAAATGAAAGCATGCGGACAGGTTTGAAAGAAATTTGGGATTTTTCTATAAATGAATTTAGCAATTTTTATTTTTGCAATTAAAAAGGAATTTTTTCATTTTTGTCAGAAAAAAATCTACATGAATTTCAGAAAACACCTGTAGTAGCTCCAAAATTGTTTATTTATCTTCAAATTGACAGAAAATATTTTATTAAAATTTTCTAAATTACTGACTGAAGAAAGAAAGAAAAGAAAAAACAAACAAAAAAAGAAATTACTTTGTCATCAAGAAAATTTAAGTGTGGATCATGGGGACCCCTAATTTGTGCTTATCTTTCAACTGGGTATATTTGCTTGGGGGCAATACCAAATAGTAATAGAATGTTTAGTTTTGATGAAAGTGGACAAAAATTGGACTCATTTGATATGAAAACAAGAGGACAGGTTTGAAAGAAATTTGGGATTTTTCTATAAACGAATTTAGCAATTTTTATTTTTGTGATTAAAATGGAATTTTTTCATTTTTGTCAGAAAACATCTGTAGTAGCTCCAAAAAATTTTGTTTCAAAAAGGAAATTTTTTGTTTATCTTCAAATTGATTTAAATAAAATTTTCTAAATCATTGACTGAAGAAAAAAAAAAAAAAAAAAAAAAAGAAATTCATGTCATCAAGAAAAATTTAAGTGTGTGGATCATGGGGACCCCTAATTTGTGCTGATCCCTCAACTGGGTATTTTTGCTTGGGGTGGGGGGCAATACCAAATAGTAATAGAATGTTTTATTTTGATGAAAATGGAAAAAAACTCAACTCATTTGAAATGAAAGCATGAGGACAGGTTTGAAAGAAATTTGGGATTTTTCTATAAATGAATTTAGCAATTTTTATTTTTGCAATTAAAAAGGAATATTTTCATTTTTGTCAGAAAAAAATCTACATGAATTCCAGAAAACACCTGTAGTAGCTCCAAAAATGTTTATTTATCTTCAAATTGACAGAAAATATTTTATTAAAATTTTCTAAATTACTGACTGAAGAAAGAAAGAAAAGAAAAAACAAACAAAAAAAGAAATTACTTTGTCATCAAGAAAAATTTAAGTGTGTGGATCATGGGGACCCCTAATTTGTGTTGATCCCTCAACTGGGTATTTTGGGGGCGGCAATACCAAATAGTAATAGTAATAGAATGTTTTGTTTTGATGAAAGTGGACAAAAACTGGACTCATTTGAAATGAAAGCCTGAGGACCGGTGTAATGTATGTATGATCACAGGGGACAATCTCTCCGGGTTCACCGGTTATCGGGGGCCAGGGAACGCAGGCAATGCGTACCCAACACATAAAGGCAATAAAGGCTTGAATTAACACCTACGATGTTGTTCTCTATGAGAAACGCTACATGGCGACGAGGATGAGATACATTTCATAAAGTAAGTGTTGAATGTTTAAAAAAAAAAAAAAAATGTATCTCTACCATTAACTGTTTTTTTAAACACGGGAGACGGTCCACGCTACACGTGCGTAAGCAAAAAATAAACAAATAAGACAGCTCTCATAATGACGTCGTTCGGACGTATTGATGAATTCTCACCGGCTGGTGGAGATTGGGACACTTATGCAGAGAGACTGGAGTACTATTTTGAAGCGAATAGCATCAAAGATCCTGGCAAGAAGAAAGCAGTACTTCTTTCAGTAGCTGGAGCCGATACCTTCTCACTTCTTAAGGACCTCATAACGCCGTATAGCTTGAAAGATAAAAGCTATGAGGAACTGTCGCAGACGCTCAGGGAACATTGTAACCCCAAACCATCGGTCATTATTGAAAGATTCAATTTTTATATGAGTCGCCAAAAACCAGGTCAGTCGTTTTCTGATTTTATAGCACATTTTAAAAAAATTACAAAACACTGTGAATTTGGCGACGCATTGGAAGATATGCTAAGGGACCTGATAGTTGTGGGGATTACTGACGAACACACCCGCAGACGTCTGCTATCCGAAAGGAAGCTGACATTTGCCAACGCCCAGGATATAGCACTGGCCATGGAAAGTGCTAGTAAAAATGCTAGTGACATCGAAGCCTGTGCAACAGCTGCAACACACAGCATATCACAAAAAAATGTGAACCAGGGGGGACAACCCACTCAATTTTGGAAATCAAAACCAAAACAAAAATCGTGTTTTCGGTGCAATGGCAAACATTCACCAGAATCCTGTCAGTTCAAAGAAGCAGTCTGTAATTTTTGCTGCGGAAAGGTGTCTCCTGGAAATGGGGCGCTACTCAATCAACAGCTTTTCAACGAGCAAAGGATTCGTTGCAGAGTGCAAAGGTTCTAGTCCACTATGACCCTGAAAAGGAACTGGTATTGACCTGCGATGCCAGTCAGTATGGCGTTGGAGCCATATTGTCACATGTGTTGCTTGACGGATCGGAAAAACCTGTTGCTTTCGCTTCCAGATCGCTGTCACCGGCTGAGAAAAATTATAGTCAATTGGACAAAGAAGGTCTCAGCATCATTTTTGGAGTAAAAAAATTCCACCAATATCTCTTCGGGCGTCCATTCCGTATCATCACGGATCACAAACCCCTTATCAGCCTCTTTAGTCCAACCAAGCCAACACTGGACACCTTACCACCAAGAATCATACGGTGGTCACTTTTGATGAGCGCCTATGACTACACAATCGACTACAAGCCTGGTTCGCACATCGTCACTGCTGATGCAATGAGTCGAATACCTCTACAGGAAATTTTAGACATCCCAACACCAGGTTGTGTCATACACCTCATGGATCGCCTTAACAACTCTATGGTAGATTCCATGGATATACGAAACTACACCCGCAAGGATCCAGTTCTATCCAAAGTTCTTCAGACTGTACAATCAGGAGGGAACATCCCACAGGATACTCCGTATTTGCCATTTCGTGTTCGCCAGAATGAACTAAGTGTGGAGGGAGGTTGCCTACTGTGGGGCTCATGGGTAATAGTCCCCCACCACCTCAGACAACAAGTTTTAGAAGAACTTCACCAATGCCACCCTGGCATGGTCAAGATGAAGGCCCTTGCCCGTAACTACGTTTGGTGGCCTGGAATTGACTCCCATGTGGAAGAAAAGGTAAAAAACTGCTACCCATGCCAATATTCCAGGGGTTTACCTGCCAAGGCACCACTCCATCCCTGGGAGTGGCCAGCAGAACCGTGGCATAGGGTCCACGTTGACTTTGCAGATTACAATGGCAAAAACCTGCTCGTCATCACAGACGCACATTCAAAGTGGATCGATGTGCATGCAACAACCACAGCTACGTCAACCACCACTATTGAACGGTTGAGGCACTGCTTCGCCACCCATGGACTACCGCACATTCTAGTCAGTGACAATGGGCCATGCTTCACAAGTTCGGAATTTGCAGAATTCACCAAACGGAACGGGATCCGGCACAAACGTGTTAGTCCGCATCATCAGGCATCAAATGGCCTGGCTGAGCGTTCCGTTGGACTGGTCAAGAATGGGTTGAAAAAGATGTCAGGAGGAACTCTGGAAACAAAAATATCCCGTTTCCTGCTGACTTACCGAACAACACCACACACAACCACGGGAACTACCCCAGCAGAATTGTTGATGAAGCGAAGATTACGAACAAATCTGGACCGCTTGAAACCTGCTACTTCAACCACTGTTTACAACAGTCAAGAAGACCAGAAGTTTTTTCACGACAGAACTGCTCAGATGCGTTCATTTAGTAAAGAACAAGCAGTCTTTGCACAGAACTTTGGTCAAGGTCCCATGTGGCTGGCTGGTCATATTGAGGATAAGATATCCCTTTATCCTTCCTAATCAAACTGGAAGATGGCCGGATTGTCCGTCGTCACCAGGATCAAATCAGATCTCGTCCCTGCACGACTATAACAACTCAACCCCAAGTGGAAGACAACTCAGATCGTGAAGTGGTGGAACTAAGCATGCCCTCAAATACAGCACCCCTAGAGGTAACAAGGGAAAGTTCACCTGATAGTGAACAGCCCGCCACGGCATTGACACCAGCACTTCCATGACAAACTGGACGGACAATAAAACCTCCTAATCGGTTTAGTCCTGACTAATAATAAAAAATAAAAAAAAAAAAAAATAAATAAATAAAAAAAAAAATATATTTTTATAAAAAAAAAATAAATAAATAAATAAGCTTTTTCTTTTACATATGGGCCAAACAGAGGCAGAATAATCCTCGGCCATATAAAATGGTCATAAGGGCAGTCTACCCAGGCCATTCTACCCCTAAAAGAATCTTGAAGGGGGGAGATGTAATGTATGTATGATCACAGGGGACAATCTCTCCGGGTTCACCGGCTATCGGGGGCCAGGGAACGCAGGCAATGCGTACCCAACACACAAAGGCAATAAAGGCTTGAATTAACACCTACGATGTTGTTCTCTATGAGAAACGCTACAACCGGATTGAAAGAAATTTGGGATTTTTCTATAAAAGAATTTAGCAATTTTTATTTTTGCAATTAAAAAGGAATTTTTTCATTTTTGTCAGAAAAAAAATCTACATGAATTTCAGAAAACATCTGTATTAGCTCCAAAAATGTTTATTTATCTTCAAATTGAGGGAAAATATTTAAATAAAATTTTCTAAATTATTGAATGAAGAAAGAAAAAAATAAACACTTTGAATAACATTTTTTTAAACAAAAACATTTTAAATTTTTGTTTTGCTTCAAAATTTTGAATAAAATTTTAATTTTTTTTATCAATTATTTTTGCTTTGTTTGAATTTGTAATTTTGAGATTTGAATGAATTCATTTCAATTATTAACAATATGAGGTGAGGAAAATGAAATATTTAATTTTTCCTGTTTAATTTTATAAATATTTTGTGAAATAATATTTCCACCTTGTATACCTCGTACAATGGCTTGGCCACTCCACAAAAATCCATTAAAAAATAAAATCAAAATAAATTGCTTTTAATTTATTGATAAATATTTTCTATTTATCATTTCATTTGATTTTTACAGGTTTAAATTTTGATTATTTATGAAATTGTTAATTACAATGGAAAAAATAAATAAAATCAAATTTAAGAAGTATGATTATAATTTCTCTCTTAAATGAATTAATAACAATGTAATTAAAATTGGTTTTTAATACTAGCAAAAAAGAAAAAAAATGCCCTCCAGCCACAAGTATTTAAGTTTTAATATTATTAGATATTATATTTAATAAGAAAACCTAACGAAATTCAATACGAACAAAAAAATTAAACTTAATTATTTTTTTAATTGGTTTCTATATAAAAATAATTCATAGAATTGTTTAATACGTTTGAAAATTAAATAATATCAAAAAATCAATAAAATGAATTATTTATTAAAGCTTGTTTAATAAGCAATTTCAGAAAATTAAGCCTACCTTCAGATGTTTGATGTGTGTGACACCAAGGTTACATGACAGCAGAACGATTGTCATTACACATGCACTACCATAAAAAAACATCAAAAGGTTTTTGGGGATGAAGTGGATTTCAGATAAAAGATCTACAGGATCATGAGGATCATGCGCCAGCACACTTCCTTGAAAATACTTTTAAACGTGAGCAGAGCACTAAAAAGGTTCAGGAACCAGGATATTGTTGAAAATGGTGAACAGGAATAAACATGGATGGAGAACAAACCCAAATTCAATGCTATCAAATATGGATGCCCTTTCTGCCCGCAAATATTTGAAACCCTAGGGCCTATGATAATTCACAAGAAACGTCAAAATCCTGAAAAGTCTGTTACTATTGAGATAATATCCGATACAGAAACCTACCAAGATAGTGAACAGTTATTAGAAGAGAGCTACTGTAATAAGCTGATACAAAAGGGTGCAGCTGAAGATCCTATTATTGAAAAAGAACAGGAGTTGTAGGTGATGGAAACAGCACCTATATCAGATGCTCATGTCCAAATGCAGAATAGAACAGATGAGGCTTCCATAATTGAAAAAGGACAGGAGTTTCAAATGATGGTAACAGCCCCCAGATTAGACACACAAACACAGGAGAATGCATCGGAGCTTTTTCACTACCAGCAAGATAAGTCCAAGATACCGGAGCTTCTCGAGAACAACATGCAAGGTGTACATCCAGTAAAGGCAGTAATGGAAAAAATATCTGAAGAAGAAATTTTCCAGAAGAGTGAAGACTCACAGAAGGACAACCACAGTAATGAGTGGATGCAAAAAAGTGCACCTGGGATTTCCATTACTGAAAATAAACAGGAGCAACAAGTTACTTAACCATTATCCATGTCAGTCACACAAAACTAGGAAAATGCCGCCAGTATTTATCTTTTTTTGGACTATTTTGGTTAACAGGTTTGTTTTACGCCCCTTCCTTCCCATATCCTGTAAGTACCTAGTCACCACTTTAAGATTTCCCTTAGAGAAAATAGTTCTTTAAAGTCCCCTAAAAGTAGGTGTAAATGCATTTTTAGAGATAGGTGGAAGATTGTTTACCTTGTGTAGCTATTTGTAATAGGACACTTCAGTAGACAGTGAAAACAGAAAGGTTTTAATAGTAAAACTGAAAGTTTTGTAAGGCTCAAATTCGGTGTAGGAATTTGGTCTTAGGCAGGGTAATGCGGAACCTGCAAGAAGCTGTCTTTCCAAACCTGCCGATTGTAGGTGTCAGTTATAAATTTCTCTTGGCTTCCAGTAAAATACTGGATTTTTGGGCGGCCATTTGTCACTGCATTCTTAGTAAGAGGTACTAAGAAATAGTCACTTGAATCCAACCCCGATAAGGTAAACCGTTTTCCATTCTTCTTAAAACTGTATTTGTTCTGTATAGTTTAAACAAGTGTTATTGTTAAATTATAAATATTTTAAAAATGTAAATTATTTCTGTACCCTAGTTTAACACACAATTTGTGCCTTTTAAGGCAAATAAGTTAAGTAACCCCAAAAAAAACTTTCGCATGTTCTTTTACTTTGTAAGTTATAGATAATCTTAAATGTTTTGTTTTAGAATTTTGCTTATTATGAGGCGTAAACCTTTTCTGTTAACTTTTACAATAGCCCCCTTTTGTGGATTTGTTTTGTCTTATTGTATTGTAAATTTATCGTCCCTTTTTTGTATATTTTGTGATTTATAGCAAGTCTTTTGTCTTGATTGCAGTTTCCACGAGTGACACTATGGTTAAGGGAGTACATAGTCAGAAAAAATAAATAAATAAAAATAGAATGTGTTAAAGCCCAGGCATGGGTACATGGGTGAGTGGGTGATTGTCCATTTATGGACACAAAAGATTGGGCAGTAAAGTTAAAGATAAATGAACGGCCACCACAAATTTAAGCCACTTAGAGATAATATCTTTAGGTATCCATGTGCTGAGGAAATGGCTGTATTTATGACGAAATCTCTTTTGAAGAAATTAATGGTCGGAATATTGAGGACATGAAGTCTGAGGAAAAAAGTAATTGCTTTAATTTTAAGGGATAATGCAGGTAAAAAGTCTCAGATTAAATTAAGTGCCAAGCATCTGGGTGGTCGGGTCCGTGGGGACGTTTGGGGCGGAATTTTACATATTTTCAGCAATATCTAGCCCCTTAGTTTTGAGCCCGGCATTTGGGGTGTTAGTATCGACTCAGTAGCAGCAGAGATAGAAGACAGCCAGGAACCCACATCATTGAAGCCAGTAATCAACTTATAACAACTTTCTTGCCAGCTAATATAGACCCAAGTGTACACTACTCCACCACAAACTGCACAAGTGTCACAACTTCTCCCATAAGAGTCTTGTAATCAGACTTGGTATTTTGTTGGTTTTTTTTTTAATCCTTGTGAACCTGTCTGACTCGTGCCCTTCAAATCAGCCAGCACAGAATATCACAACGTTGGGGTCTAAACATTGTGCAACGAAGGTGCAGACTGAGTATTCTCACATAAAATCTTATGAAAACACTATCTGCAGTTTGTATGCCTTTATGCACAAATTATGCAAGCGATGGAAAGCTATTTGCAAACGTAATAGTTGGGCGGATGCGATAGCTGGTTATATTTGTCACAAAATAATTACAATCTTCACACCAAATTTTGGTGATAGATTCTTCACCCCACCTCCAAATAAAAATCACATTTTAATTCAGTATATTCCAAACGTTTCAAATGTTTGACCAATAATGGTGAGAGGGTCAATTTTAACAATTTATTGGCATTCTGGACAATGACCATTTCCAGTGGTTTCTCCTTCGAATTCCTCAGACAAACATTTCTCACAGAAGGAATCGAAGACATGTCAATGTCTTTGATTCCATGTCCAAATTAGTATTGCATTTGGAACATTGGAAGATATATTGTTCAGCGCTCATAGCCATTAACTGAAAATAGAGAAAAATAAATTAGAATAAAACAATTTTAAAAAAATCAAATGGTAAAAAAAGTTAAGAAATGTAAAAATAACAAACGAATAATTAAATAAATATAGTGAGATAGCAGTTATGCTGATAACTTTTTGATTTAGTGCAAACTGGGACACACATATTTGCTTTCAAGGAGTCTCCAGGAAAACTTATGGGTACCAACTAAAGTTTCTTAATAAATTGTAGGGTTTTTATTTATGATTCTGGGAAATAACTAAAACTGTCAAACTCCTACCTAGTAACCTATCCTGTGTAATTCATTTTCAAGAAACTATTGAAATGTGTTTACAGTTAGCTAAAAATGGTGAGGGAAGAAAAAAGGAAAACACTGGGTTGCATAGATATGATTTTACTGCGTCCTTTTATATTTTTGTGCATCAGGGATGCAGGACACATACCTATCAGTATGTCCAAGAGTCTATAAAATCTGTACATAAAATGACCTTGTAGGGAGAGAGAGGGGAATAGATAGTAGTTAATTAGAATGGTTAGGAACAAATGAGAGAGAGAAGGAGAGGATTTTGAGAGAGAGAGATTAAAATAGCCATGGCCAAAATAACAGTAAAGGTAATTCTTTAAAAATGTAATCAGGGAATTGTCCCTATTATAAATTTTCATCACTTATTAACTACTTAGTTTATCAAAAAATTTGGATAAATGTTTTATCAATTCAAAATAGGTGTGGGGATTCACCATTAGTCATTTGAAGAAAATTAGCATTCCCAGTTGATTTTTTTTATTTATTAGAGGTTATTGTTATTTAATCATATTAGTTAAATACGTAAAGACGTTGGGGTGGCCTAATGTCGGTATCAGCCAATCAGCGAGGGAGTCTATCCCCTTTTCACTAGCACTAGACCAAGGAGATTATTTTTACGTCTGAGGTGGAGCGCCACACCTACTACCAGCTCCTTACTTTACTGCACAGATCCCTGTGCTACTCATATGCTGAGTTGGCGAGGGCCAGTATCAAACTAGGAATCTTGTGGTTTCTAGCCAAACGCTCTACCGACTGAGCTAACCCATCCCTGTGTAAATGGAGTTCAAAACTGTTTGAATTATGTAAATATCTCCAATGGTTCAAAAGTTATAAGAATTTAAAGCCCCGAAATTGGGGGTACAAAAGTGGACATGATTTTGTTTAAAAAATATGTCAAATCATGGACCAATACAGAACAAGAAAATCAGTAATTTCTTCATTTCTTTATTTTTTTTGAGCAATTTTGATAAAACTTGGTATTCTTATGTAAAATTCTATGTTCTTTCTGATTCTACACCCTAATTATATGTATCTCTATGCTGTAAACAATTATTTAGAGAATAAGGTGTACCAATAGCAGGTTTTGGGGTTTTTTTAAAGTTTAATACAAGATTATTCAACATTTTCATTTTTATACTGCATGTATACACATTAATTTAAATATATAACATCACTTCGAACTTAAAAAAACATTTCCAAATGGTTATGTTGAATGACATACAAGAAATAGATTACCTATTTACATATGCTTTTACACAAAGCTGGTCTGCCTGTGCTGAGTTTTGTTTACATTTCTCGTAAATTTAAGTTTTTTTTTCTCAAAATTGAAACTGACTAAGAAACCCTGATGCTTAAGCAACAGCTAAATAACACATGTTATATATGAAAATAATTCGGAGAGTAAAATTTCAATTAAAGCTTATTTGATTGTGTAAATATCAATTTCAACATGCATGCTTCCAAACCTTTAAAATTAACTATTAAGTTTTAAGTGAATAAAAATAGGCCAATCAAATTAGAAAAAAAATTTTTTTGCATTAATTCAAAGAAAAATCTTTTTTTTAAACAACGTAAAAAATATTTTAAAAAACAAAAAAAAATTATATTTGAGTTTTAAGAAAAAAACCTAAAAATCTTCAAAGTAACAAGAGGTAATTTTTTTTTTTTAAATCAGGGAATTGTCCTTATTTAAATAAAATCATTAACAAATTATTTAAAAAAAAAAAAAAAAAAAAAAAAAGTTTTATCAATTCAGAATTCGGTCATGCGAAGAAAAAAATTTTCAAGGCCCTAATTTTTACATTTCTAGAAAGATGAACTCCTGAAGAACATATTTAAAAAATAAAAACAAAAATGTTATTTGAAAATTGTAAATTTTCTTAAAACTGTGGGGATTAAAATAAAATTAAGTTATGTGCCTTCATGGCTGGAAGAACCTGCTAAGCATGGGCAGAAAAAGGACCCAATTCCTAGCACCAAGGTAATCTCTCGGCCCTTCGAACTTAGGCCTGAAATCGAGTGAGACACTACTACTGTCCAGGGAGAAATTTCCTTACCATGTAGTGGCTATGACATGTGAATAAAGCGTAAATCCTAAAACTACTTGTCTTTTTCTCTTATTTTATTTCCTTAAATTCCCTTTCAGTGTGACCAACAAATAAGATGGGGATAAAAGCAAACCTTGTGGGTTAAACTGAACTTAACACACAAACACAATCTCCAATATATATATATATATATATATATATATATATATATATATATATATATATATATATATATACATATATACATACACATACATACATACATACATTTTCGTTACAATAAAAATGATTTAAAAAATTACAATAACTTTCATCAATTATCTAAAATTCTTAGAAATTGTACTGTCATAACCAAAACTATTTTATTACTCAAGTCACAAATCTCTTAGTTATTTACGTCACATTCCGCAGGATGTTATTCTTATCTAAATCTCAATTATTAATCAAATTGTTTTACATTATTAATACTGTTGGCCTTTTTACATACTAATAACATGCAATTGTATTTATATATACAACAAAATAGCAGTTTACAGAGTGAAGGGGAAGGCTAAAGATTTGATTTTAATAAATATGAGCTTAGTATTGTTGATTTCTATTTGTTTGGTTTTATTTTAATGAATATCAGCTAAAGTCCCAGGGATAAATCTTTCAAAAATCCATTAAGAAGAAATATCTAATTTCATTCTTTAGTTCCTATCTTAACTAAATAGTTAAATTAGGAAAATTTATCAATGAAAGACTGGACTGAAGGAAAAACAAGTTTAAGTTGTTCCGTTTCAAACCTTTTTATCTGCATTCTTATTTAGTTTCATTAGCTTTCTAATATATTTTATTTCATTAAAACATAAATACTTGCACCCGGAGAATATAACTATGTTGACTTGTTCACTAATAAATTTTCATCCTTTTCTAAAATTAACATGTTTGTTCATGTTTCTAGCATTTTAAAACTGATTTTCATTGCATTGAAAACCCAATTGGAGAAATTAGGCACCCACCCTTTTAATCAGAATAAAATATTTGTTCATTCTATTCACTCCTTCAGACTTGTATTATTATGTATTTTGGTATACAATTAGATAAATTTGTAAACAAATAAATTAATAAATAGATAAAGAAATTAGTTTCACCCAAACATTGATATTTATTTAATAAAAAAAAGGGGGGGATGCTTATTTCACAGCAAGATGCTGGAATTTCAATCATTCAAATTTTTAGCTTTTTTTTTCTCTCAAAAAAGAAATAAGGAACATGAAGAGTTGTTACAAAGAAAAACAGTTAATTCAAAGATCAAATTATTCAATTGGGGAAAATTACTCACCGTTATCTTGAAAAATAAGTAAAACAATAAGTTTTTTTTTTACAACAGGTGTTAACTTCTTTATTGATATTTATTGGCAGAATTCTGTTTTCATGATTCTTTTACTAAAAACTCTGGCATTGAAACTTATAAAAATCTGATATAATTATTCCAACTTATCTTTATAGAAAAAAATTCGTTTTTGTCGGTTCATTTTTTTTTTTTTTTTTTTTTTTTTTTTTTTTTTTTTTTTTTTTTTAATGGGAGGGAGGGAAGAGGCTTAGACATGGAAAAAATATTTCCCCCTAATAAATTTTTGGGAAAAAACGATTTCAGACATATTTACATCAAAAGGTGTAATTAATTATGGACATTTATTGGAAAATCGGATCATCAATTGATTTTTCATAGAATTTGCGCCTTGAAGTTAGCTCATCAAATAACTTGAACAGATACTGGCGCATCGATTGAAATTCAGCAAAATGATAAAAAAAAGTTTCTGTACTCGTTCTTTCTCTTTTTCTCCAATTAATCCATCTGTATCCTTTTTATCTTAGTTATCCTTTCTAGCTTCTCCTTACTCACTCTTTCTCTCTTTTACACTTGTTTCCTCTTTAACCTCACTCCGTCTCCGTGTATTCGTCCCTCTTCTCTTCACTCGTTCTTCCTCACTTTTTCTCTTGTTAACTTTCTGCTCGCTCACTGACCTTTTTCCAGCGCGTGCACGATATGAACGCCTCCAGTGGAAAAAGGTATCTACCAAAACTCAGAATCGGCTTTACGCAACTAAAGTTAAGGGGTAAAAAAAAAAAGAATAATTTCCTCGTAAATTCCTACCATAAAATAAAATGAACCGTCATCTTATGTCCGTGTTTTTGCAATAAATGTTTTATTTTTCTTGCACCAGTTATTTTACAATACTAAATATATTTTCTTTATTCTTTAACAAATAAAGAAAATATATTTAGTATTGTAAAATAACGGGTACAAGAAAAATATAACATTTATTGCAAAAAACACGGACATAAAATGAGGGTTCAGTTTATTTTATGGTAGGAATTTACGAGGAAATTGTTCTTTTATACCAGTTAAGGTCTACCATATTCAAAATATTTTTTAAAAAATACTTTTAAAAGGCATTTTTGGGAAATATCGAATTAATTACTTTCATGGTAAAGCCTTTTTATAAAAAGGGTATCTGTGATTTCTTTAAGCGATAGGTACCACCAATTTTACCCTGTGAAATTAACCCCTCCCCCTACATTTAACAAAATTAAACTTGATGAAAAATTCATATTTTATTGAAAAAGTTTTTCCATTCGAAAGAACAAACATTAAACTAACTCCTGATGATTTTTTAATTTTTTAATTTTCATTACGAAAGTAATGAAAATTATGATTGAAAAACAATGTTTTCATGTTTGCACTGTTAAATCAACTGAAATTTAACGTAGCTAAAAACAAGTTACTATAAGACTTTTTTTTTTTAATTCTATGAAAAATCAATTAAAGCTCCGATTTGCACGAAAATGTCCATAAATGTTTACCATTGGATGTATATACATCTGAAATAGTTTTTTATCAAATATATTAGGGGAAATATTTTTACGAGATCTATCACCCATCCCTATTTTATTTTATGAGATTAAAAAAAAATGACGAGGTGGACAAATTTTGTACTTTTTTTTCTATAAAGATAAGAGGCTGAATAACTATATCAATTAAATTATATAACGTACAAAGCTATATTTTTTTAGGAAAAATTAATGAAATAGGAAATAAAAAGTGAAAAAAAAAAAAAAATGTCATAATATTAATATTTGAAAAAAAAAAAATGTCTTTTAAAGAAATTAAAATTTTTTTTTTTCTGCGGTAAAAAAAAATCGAAATTATCACGGATATTTAAAAATATGATTTTTAGAATTGAGGTGAACTAAAAGTTGGTCCGATCTGAGCTCGATTAATATTTTAAAAAGAATTTGTAATTTTTATTGTTGAATTGTAATGTGGGATTCTTAGAATATACGTAAGGGCAAAACTGACATTTTTTTTGTTTTTATACAAAGAGACGAGACGCTTCTCAGTAACTAAAGTTTGTTTTTATGAGCGTAAAAAATTATTATATTTAACTTTTACGACCAATTAGAATAAAAATAATATAGTGAATGATTGTTTTATCAATTTTTCTCTTAGAAAAAATATTCAAATTTTCATTTTATTTTCGATTTTAAGAACGAATACTAAAACCGAAGACATTTTTTTAACGTCAATTTCACTGCGAAATTTTAAGATTAAATTTTTTCAAGTTTTTATTCATAGTAAATTGTAATATTAAAGATATTAAAGCTTTTATTCATTTTAATAGAAAAAATTTGGCAAAAAACATTGTCCGTTTTACACCCATCCGTATTTAGATGCATAAGCGTAAGAGGGTAATAATGTATTTCTTTCTGTCTAAATTGTCGTCTGAAAATTACCCTTTTCGCATTTAATATGGATAGGATTGTTTATTTTTAAGATAACGATTTAATTTTTCCCAATCGGATAATTTGATATTTGAATTAACTATTTTTCTTTGTAACAACCCAGTACGATTTTTTTTTACGAGATTTTTATTAAACAAAGTTCGGAAATATCTATTTCAGTTTTATTCAAGATGGCCTAAACGGTTTGGTGGTACCTAAAGATTTTATTCATTTTAATAGTAAATTGTAATATCAAAGTTTTTAAAGATTTTTTTCATTTTAATAGAAAAATTTTAGCTAAAAAAGTTTGTCCGTTATACCCATCCGTACTTAGATGCATAATCGTAAGAGGGTATTAATATGTATTTTTTTCTGTCTAAATTACGACTTGAACATTACCCTTTTGCATATAATACGGATAGGTTTGTTTATTTTTTAAGATAACGATGTAATTTTTCCCAATCGGATAATTTGATCTTTGGATTAACGGTTTTTCTTCGTAACAATCCTGTATGATCTTTGTTTTTTACGAGATTTTTGATAAACAAAGTTCGGAAATATTTATTTCCGTTTTATTCAAGATGTCATAAATTGATCAATTGGTGGTCCCTATTAAGCGAGATTAAAACAAGTCAACACTGATAACAACTGAATTGTCGGTGTGTGTGCGCATGTCAAGTATTTATAACCGGAAGTGATTCACCTTTATTTATGAGGTTACAACAATTACTAACCTTAATTTCATCTCAACAGATATTATATTGATTAGGTATAACCAATTTTTCGTACGCTTTTTATTAAAAAAAAAAAAAAAAAGAAATTAGAAACTTTTAACTCATTATGAGAATCAGTATAAAAAGCAAATATTACACATGTAATTTATTTTTAATCCATTTAAAACTATTTTTTCGGTCAATTTTGCTCAAATATAACTTAACGTTGCCGCCAAGGTACCATAAATAAGTGTTTACAAAAAAAATTTAACCCTCCCGATTGAAAAAAAATACCAAAAATCAGGGAATGATCAGATTTTAATTAAATTTTCAGTGTTCATTTATCATTATCAATGAATGAATTTTATAATGCATCAGTTGTTTTATAAGAATAATTTTACAAATTAGAAAATTATCTCCGATATAAATATTCAAATTTTCTTCTTACATCAACAAGAGTGTCATAGTAACATTCGACAATGAATTTATCTGGCGAAATGCCAGGTCAATTAAGTGTGTGTGTTTGTGGGGGGGGGGGTCAATGCCCCACAACCGATGAGGCAAACTCAACCAGGAAAAACTTGCAACAAACTTTGTTGCGGCCTTGTAAGCATGTAATATGGAAATTGACACCTTTAGGTTTAGTAAATTTAGTAGTAATAGGTAAATAATAACGTAATACCTTCAGCTGTCGACAACTCGACCTTCTACGAATAGACAGGAACTAGTTGGAGACAAGGTATTTATCAACTAATAAAAAAGAAAGTTAACACCAACCACAAGTATAAATCACTACTCAATCATTATTCCTGCTTTCTTCCCTCCGAAGATTGCAGGTGAGATGATTTCATTTTTTCCGACATTAAAAATAAGAAAGAAAATATTTTGTAAATAAATAAAATCAACATTAAATCATGTTTCCTTGTGTTTAAGAAGGTTCGAATACTCTGAAATCAATGAAGTTTTTACTTACAGTTTACCCTGTTCTGGTTTCGGTTTTTTCTTTAATTCGTTGGAGTCAAAACGGACAAAGAAACAACTTTACATTCTAGGTGATGAAACGATTTAGAAAAATGACATGTGACGTCAGAGGAGTATAAGGATTTCATTGGATAAAACGAATAACGTGATATCATTGAGCAACAAAAAGTACGAAACAAGCGGAAGAAAGAAAGAAAGTACGAAACGAACAGAAGAAAATAAGTAAATAAATAAAATACGAAACCAGCGGAAGAAAGAAAGAAAGAAAGAAAAAAATTTTCCCCGTGAAATCTACCCCACTATCTTTAACACAATGAAACTTGCATAAGATAATTGCATATTATCTTTAAAATTTTTTGTCCATTCAAAAGAAGAACCATTAAACAAACTCTTGATGATTTTTTTTTAAAATTCAGCTTACAGAAATAATGGAAATTATGAATGAAAACAATGTTTACATTTTTGCACCGTTAAATCAATTGAAATTCAACGTAGCCAAAAACCAGTTTGGAATACTTTTAAGATATTATGAAAATTCAATCAATGGCCTGATTTTCACTAAAATTTACATAATTATTTACCTTTCGATGTAAATATGTCTGAAATAGTTTGTTTTTTTCTAAAATATATTAGGGAAAATATTTTTTATGAGGTCTACCACCCCATTTTATTTTATGAAATATGAAAAAATCATCCGACCAAAACGATTTTTCCTATTTTTTTTCTATAAATCTAAGAGTCTGAGTAATTATATTAGAATATTTTTTATAGGTTTCGATGCGAGAGCTTTTAAGTAAAAGAACCATGAATACAGAATGTAGTAAAAACAGAACCAGTGCTTAAAACTTTTAGGAAAGTTTTATTACACTTTACTCGATCTATCTGACATTTTCAGACTGCTACTTTTAGGCTACAGTCCCAGGTGTCAAAAAGGGCTTAGTTTTCGAGTTACGATGCTCTACAATTAGCGGTAATAATTTTAGCGTAATTATTAATTAAAAATCAAAAAAGGCTAATAAAAAGTTTTCGCAATCGGTGGCATATCTTGATATTATGCGAAAAGTAAAATTTAAACGGACTACTTTGTAAAATATACGAATCAAAATGGAGTAGCTCCGAAAACGGAATAAGCGAATGAGAATCGTGTGTTCGGAATACGAATAAGTAAAAAATGGCCACCTCCAGCGAAGAAGAAGCAACAATTGTTAGCGACAAAAAATGTTTTATGTGCATTTTACCTTCCAAAAAGCATAAAATTTTCTACGAAAACGTGGACTCATCATGTGACAACAAATCACGTAAATAAAATGAGTAATAAGCGAATTTGCTTTTTAGAAAAAATAATAGTATTTCGCATCATGTGACAACAAGTCACGTAAATAAAATAAGTAATAAGCGAATTTGCTTTTTAGAAAAAAAAAAATAGTATTTCGCAACATGTGACAACAAGTCACGTAAATAAAATGAGTAATAAGCGAATTTGCTTTTTAGAAAAAATAAAAAAAATAATAGTATTTCGCATATCGCGTAAATTTTTGTTGTTTCTATTCATAAGTTCGGTCTTTTATCTCTTTATTTATACTGTAATTAGTATCGAAAATGCCCCCAACATAAGGTGGGGTCAAAATTAAGTGACCTGAAAAAAATGAGAAAGTTTTGAAATAAAATAAATAATGCATTATAAAGATCGTTCATTGATAAATAAACACTGAGAGTTTCATTAAAATCCGATAATTCCCTGATTTTTGGTAAATTATATTCTGTAGGGGGGCTAAAGTCTTACGCTTTTTAGGTTCATTAAAAAATTAAAAAATTTTTTCTAAAAAGCCAGTTCTTTAATTGAAAATTATATTTTGAAATTTTTCCTGAAGAAAAAAAATTGTTTACTTTAGTTACTAAAGCATTATTATTGTTTGCTTGAGTTACTAAAGCATATTATTAGGAATTTTGGGGGGGGTGTTTTGAGGGTCATTTTTTTATTTCATAAACACAGAACACCAGCTGATGTTTACATTCCAGATAAAATCTGTAATCTCATTGGCTAATTGAATTCGGAGCTATTTTCGTTCTATACGTATTTTAATCACTTAAAACTTATTTTATTAATTCTTGCGACAATAAACATGCGCGAAAAAAAAATTGGAATTTTGGGGTGATATCATTTTAATAATAAAGGACAATTTATTCGGCCACTTTTTACATCCGACACAATTGAACGATAATCGGCTTGGGACTGTAGCCTATTTTATAGATCTCAGATTTTTAAGGGGAGGTAATTAAGGTGGATTATTAGTACACAGAATTGTGCTAAAAATATCAATAAAGAAATTGATCCTGTTGTAAAAAAAAAAAAAAAAGGACTGTTTTACTTTTTTTTTCAAGATAACAGTGAGTAATATTTCCTCAGTCAGATAAGCTAATCTTTGAATTAACTGTTTTTCTTTGTAACAACTCTTTATGTTTGTTATTTCTTTTTTGCGAGATTTAACAAAAAAGGTAAAAAAAATATTTACATTTCTTCCTTCAATATGGCCTAAACTGATCACGTGATATATTTTGGTGGTACCTAAAGAAAATGAATAAAACGAGAAAAAGAAAAAAAAGGCAGAAATTCTCGTATTTCTTAAATGCAAAACAATATTAGAGAAAACAGTTTTTAAAATTCGGTTTTTCTTTTCATTAAATAAAATTTCCGGTCCAACTTAGATATTTTCCAAGTTTTGTCGCTTTTTGTCGGCAAATTAATGTAGATATTTTACACACACACACAAACACACAAACAAACACACATTTTTATCGGCAAATCAATGTAGATTATCAGAAATATTTTTCTTCTTTCGGAAAAATACCAACCATTGAACTAAAAGACGTCCTCAATAAAAAGGATAGGGAAAAAATGAAGCTACGGACGGTCGTGCTTGATAAAGAAAAAGAACTTTATTACAAATATCTCCAGAAAGGAGGCAAAAATGAAATATATACAATTTAGATAAAAAATTGCATAGAATTTCCCATGCACGACGTCTGCTAAATAGACAATTTAGGCGCCGGGTAACAAATATACAAAAATAAAACAAAAAGGTAATAAAAAACAGGAAGAAAACACTTACTGTTCGAAAGGGTTTAAACAACAAAAGAACCCTTCAAAAAAATATACACTCTCTCGCAGGAGAGGTAAAAAATAGATAAACAGAAAGATAAAAGTCCTTTCAATATCTCTTGTTCCTTTTCGCCAAAGAACAAGGCTCTTGAGGTTGAAAATAACTCTAACCGAAAGATAAACCTTCTTTCGGTATTCTCGTTTTTTATCACCCAAAAATGAGGCTCCTTGTTGAAAATAACGGCAGGTCCCTCTGCGCTTGTTTTCTTCTTCTTTTTTTTTTTTTTTTTTTTCACGCGTTGTTGTCCGCTTTCGTCTAAAAACTATCTTCGTCGTCTGAAGTATAAGTGAAAAGGAACGGCGACCTTTTTCGTCAAAGGAAATGAAGTACCCCCGTGTCTGTTTTTCAAGGGAAAATTGCTTGCTTCCGAAAGCTAAAAGTCACTCTTCACAACTAAGGTTTTCTCGGGAACCGGCCAATGTCTATATTGTAGCTGCTTGGGGGTTTATCAGTCAGCGCTAAGAATGGACACTCTGCTGGTTGCTTGCCAGTATCGAAAACGCGTCGTATTGTCTCGCTTCCCATTTCCAAAGAGGCAGACTTTAGGGGACACGTGACCGATTCCAGTTCCGGAGCTAGGCACAGGAGCCTTTTTTTCCACTTGTTTTCGTAGAAAAATTCGAAACAAGACATATTGAAAGGCGAACAAAAAATAGGCATTCAAAATGCCATACAAAATTTCTCTTGTGATAAAAAATTTCCAACGAGCAAAATTAAACACAATTTAAAATATTTCAGGGACAGTTAAAACCATATGCCTCGTAGCAGAGTTATAGCCACCAACTTATTCTGAAGATAGTACGATGTTATATACATTTAAGAAAGGCTGCCATCAATGCTATTAGCGTTATTATCTAGATTATCATCATTCTTTGCAATGTTTATAAATATCATGACAGCAGCATCAAAATCATATTCTCTTGAGGAAATAAAAAACGATGCCTCGACGTCGTTAGAGTGGTTACATAAGATATAGAATGTGGTCAGTGGCACCTTAGGGTGTATTTCTTGAAATAGAAGTAAAGGTTTTTCTCACATCAACATCCATGGAAAACATTCGGTGGTACAGAAGGGAATGATCTAGTGTCATGAAACGTACATGCTATTGGAAATCTTCATTCTACAGTTCAACAGACTTGGGAAAATTTTTCTCAACTTCCTTTAATTTACTAAAAACATGTAATAAAAGTCATTCACTTATTGGTTTAGCCGGGAACTGTTCAGTATATTATATATATATGTGGATTATAACCGTTTCGCATGATATAATTTCTTTTATTAAATTTATGTTCCATTGAATATCAATAATAATATTGTCGATATCCTCTCAGCTTTGAGCGGCACATGGTGGTTACCATGCGAAACTAACAGACATACTACACTTGGTGTAATGATTATTGTGATAGGAAATGGATTCGGCATTCCGTGTTCAAATCCTGAACGAGAGTGCTTGCTTTTCACTTCATCCTAATATCCTTGGGAAAGGCATGAATCTATCTCTTCCCCTTCAATCTACGAGTAAATAGTAAAACAGATTGGGATATTTAGCACTGAAACCTTGAATTAAAACCAACTGTACTCCGTTGAAAAATAATGACCTTGTATTGTCATAGTGAAGTCATTTATAAACAAATGCATATTGCATTGGTTTCAATTATATTAAATCAAGTCCTCATCGGGTGCTCCTCATTTCAGGCTTTTTGACAGAATAAACACTACTTTTTAAATACAATACAAAAACAAATGAGAAGTAAGAAATAGAATGATCAAATGTTTCAATCCTCGAGTTCTGCCAGCCATAACAATCTACATTCGAAATCACGTCTTTTTTTACCTGAGCAAATTCTTGTGGTAAATGCTCATTGTCGCACCCGTAATACAACGGTGCTTAAAATCTTAGCTTCCTTCTTCCACCTGCTGTTTCTTCAAACTGGGTCAGTCAGCCAGCAAGCACGACCTCCTACCCACGCTTCCGTTCTAAGCGAACAAACATGCATTTTAATATGCACCGGTCAGTAATGAAGTCAACAAACGCTTGCTAATAGTCCAAGGAATTCATATGTGGAAAATTTCTACTTGAACCAGCAATAGGAAATTAATTCTGCTTACCAACTCTAAATCAACACAAACCCTGTATTGGTGCCTTACTTTAGCAGATAAGAACGGTTTCTGTGACGTTTCCGGCACCCGTTTTGGGGCAGTTGGGAGCCTTAGCTTGAACCTCAGTCCATGTGCTTTGGCACGGCGCTTAGTGGGCCGAGTTTGGTGGCTTGAACTAACCCACTCGAGTTGTCTCGAGCACTAAAGAAAGTCCAGTTTGTGGCAAGCTCTCCAGCTTTACCCACTTGTGGCACTGTATCTCTGGCCTTTGCTTGGCCAGGATTCAGCTTCGACTCCTGTTCGCTCCTTCAGGTCAGCTCTGCCTTGGTCCCCTTGCTGCCTACGTTCCTGTGGTACCCCTACCTACCGGCGAACGTCACACGCTCCAGCCAGCCGACGATCCAGTCTCCTGCCGACCCTTATCCGGCCTTCCTCATGCGAGTCTCGACCCAGTATAACACTATAGTAATGTTATAAATTGACTGGCGATATTAAATTAGATACTTAAGAATAATTAGGATGATTTACTAAAAGTTAAAGTTATAATCCTTTGTAAGGAAGTGTAAAACAAAAAGAAAAAATAACAAATAATAATAATATTAAAAATCGCACATGGTGGCACACAGTCCTTATACTGGGTTCCTTCAAAGTTCAAATCAAAAGTTTGCGTCAACGAAGGAGAAAAATTACTCAGCAAAGAATGTTGAAAAAGTTAATCTTAAATGTTGATTTAATAAAACAATATCTTATTTTGGATTGTCAGGTCACGCCAGTACTAACTAATGGAAGAATACTGTAGAAAATCACAAGTAAGTCTGGCACAAAACCATTTACACAACAATAAAAAATATTATCGGGTCGATCATATAAAACTGGGGTGGAGCTTTTGTTGCCCTCCTCAAGATGTGCAACCCAGGGCGATGATTTTTATGATTTTTTTATATCAGTCGCGACCTCGGGAGGGCTTTTGTACTCCTCCCCGATGTTTACACTGTAAGGCCATTGTTCCAGCATTTCTATTGGCTGGCCAATCGGAGCCATATGTTCAAGGGTCTGGAACCCATAAAGAAGGACCCGAAAGGTAAATAGATCAGATCGAAAGCTGGTTCCATCGCTTCGTCTCATAGCCCTTGCTGCTGTATTTGCTGTTGCTTCCTGCTACCTTGCTACTCAAATTCCCGACTTGACCATATCAGAACCCATAAGTAAATAGCTGCATATCGACAGTCAGCTCACAAAACTTTGACTTCGACATTGACACCCCTTTGTTGTTGTACATGATGTTGATCACTGTTAATTAATAAAGGTATTGTTGTATTGTTAATAAGCGTTTCGTAGTCATTGCGATTATTGACAGCATTGGTGAATTTGGCCATTTTCAGACACTGCCCAAACCGAGAAAGTCCGAACAAGCTCTTCTTCAACTTTCCTGTGGGTCAAACAAAACAGCGTGGGCACAGGAAGTCTGAACGAGCAGGTTTATCGACCTATAAGTGACCCGCACCTCAACACTCACTTATAGGACCACATTTGGTCCGCGACAAGTACAGGACCAAATTTGGTATCTGCGTCCAAGGATACTATCACATTTGTTACCGTGACCAGGACCTAACATAGTATCACATGTGTTACGTGTGCAGGATAGGATTATCAGCTGACCCGGTTTATCCTGCAAACGGTCCTTTTCAGGACCCTATTCCAGCCACTGCCCTTGTCAAGACAACATTCAAATAATTTTTTCACCAGGTTCGCAATTCCTTGAGGACCCTGGCACAGTCAACCATTTACCGACTAGTGGTGTGCAATTGGCTATCTTCAGCACAAGTAAACGCCCCTCGGTCTCGTTCCTGTCGTAGTCTTTACTTTAACAACTGTTGTGCGATTGTGTTCTTTCCAGCCCCGCCGAGATGTCCTTCGACATCGTTTCTTGCATCTTCACATTGGTTCGTTTTGCATATCTCCAGCCACTGGAAGACGTTTACGTTAACAACGACTAACATCAACCTTTCACCTGCGATGCTATACCTGCATATTTCTAATCGTCTGAATGACCTGTTATTCAACCACAACTAACGTCACCTACCTGGTCCGCGGTACTTTTCCAGGAATGGCCAACATTTTCCCGGCTTGATATTGAAACCAATGAACAAAACATTCAACTTTAGTGTTATAAGGTAAATAAACATTTCCGTATTTTGTTAACCTTGTCGGGGCCAAAAGCCTTGACCCCCTTTTCAGAACGTACGCAGAGCGCCTGTGTGCATCAAAGCACGTACGCATAAAAACCCGTTCCACGTCACGCGTATTTTCGCACGTACGCAAACCCTTTCCAGACAAATCTTGTTTCGCTCTTTTAAGCTCCTCCCCTTTGACCGAACGTACATGAGGACAAGCACGATCGTACCCGGCTGATGAAATCAAGCTACCCCCTTCTCCATTATTTCATCATTGCTGACGAACTTTTGCATGACGTCATTTCATGCTTCTGGTAAATTTCGTGTATATAAGAAAGTCGTTTTGCGATGACAACAGTTCCAGCCAGCCGGCAACCTCGACGATTCTGATTCCTGTTCTGGACGAATCACCTTTCCTGAACGCCTGTCTTTTGCCGCTAGACGACTTTGCTTCCTCTTTGCTGTGATGACACGAACCTTGTCCCAGTTCAAGCCAACAGCCTTTTTCAAGGCTAACAAACCCAGCTCTTTTTAGAGCTAACCAGTCGGCCCGTTACACTTCAGTCTTTCCTTAACCATGAATGCAATCCTAGGGCGAAATCCCTAGAAGATATGGGTCTTCCGACCCGATAGGCGTCCCCCGCCGACAGTACGCTAGGTAGTAGCTTGGTAGATCCGACTCGATCTTCCGCCAAGCAAACACCTAGCTACTCGAGGCATTTGCGCACACGTACCTGCCGGTCTGAAATCCTGCATAACCGCGGTCAATCAGAACCAAGCAACACACGTGCTAAGCGAACGGTCCGTCGCTGTTACGTTTCCCGCTCGTACCCGAACAGTCCTCGACGGGACTACGATCGGGACTCGCAGCCGAATCCAACCGCAAGCCGAGAACGTTACCGAACGACCTCGACGTCAACCGAAACCGTCACCGACCGACCACGACGTCAACCAAAACCGTTACCGACCGACCACGACGTCAACCAAAACCGTAGACGCACTGCTATCCTGATTCCGGATTCCAGCTGCCTATCCGACAACCGACGACCGATTCACCCAGATCAACGGAAGACTGACCGAACGTTGAGCGACTAAACTCGAACGTCGAATCCTCAACTAGCCGATTTACCTTTGTCAATTCTCGATAATAAATTGACCACCAGGTTACTTTCTGCCATCCGATTCCTCTGCCTTTGTCTCTGTCATTGTCTCCAGTCGTTTCACTTATTCAAACGTCTGTGGGGTCGACATCCTTATCGGCCCCGCAACAACCTAAATCTCCTTGTTTGTCCTTCTTTCCTTAGTTGTGTAATTCGATTCTTTGTTTTTTGTTGTTTTTTTAGTTGACTTTTATTTTTTTTTGTTCCCGGGGTCAACGTTCTTATCGGCTCCACGACAACATCCACCTCAATTAAATGTTTGTTAAAACTAAATCATAAGTGACAATGTAATCTATACGACAAGTAAAATACATTGTTAAAATTTGTAATTTTCCGCGTTATCTTCATCGATTAAGATCTTAACAAACATATCAATGAAAATCATTTTTAAAAATCCGTTTCTTCCCGAAGAGATAATCTTATTTTAAGGCAAATGTTAACATAAAAAAAAATCATCAATACTTTATGCGAAATATTTAGATAAGCTTTCCGAAATAACTAGGAGTTATTTCCCTTGGAAAACTTCCTGCCCCTAAACTTAAAAAAAAAAAGAGTTGCCTCCCCTGAACCGTTTCCTTTTCATGACTCAAAAATTTATTCCAATGTTACTTTTCTATATTAATTTTTACTAAACATAGAAAAATGAATAAAAATATTTTTGAAAATTGTCTATCAGCTATTCATCACTGAATGATTAAAGTTTTAGGAACAATGCTCTAATATAAGACAATGTTGTAGGACTGCTACAAAATCTAAGTATTTCTATTCTAAGTTTTTCGGATGTAGAAACAAAAATAAAATAATTCACTGAAATTAATGAAAAAATATAGCATGTTTATTATAATCCTACAGTTTCAATAGCCCTAAAAGGTTGCTCAAAGCTAGAAGAAAGATTAAAATTTTAGGAACAATGATTTAATAAGAGAGAATGTTGTAGGAATGCTACAAAATCTAAATATTTGTATTCTAAGTGTTTGGGATGTAAAAAGAAAAAGAAAACACACAAATCAATGAAAAAATATAGCATATTTATTATAATCCTACAGTTTTAATAGCCCTAAAAGTTTGCTCTAAGAAGAGAGAATGTTATAGGAATGCTACAAAATCTAAATATTTGTATTCTAAATGTTTCGGATGTAAAAAGAAAAAAAAATACACCCGAATCAATGAAAAAATGTAGCATGTTTATCATAATCATACAGTTTTAATAGCCCTAAAATTTTGCTCCAAAGTTAGAAGAAATATTAAAGTTTTAGGAATAATTCTCTAATAAGAGAGAATGTTGTAGGAATGTGACAAAATCTAAATATTTGTATTCTAATTGTTTCAGATGTAAAAAAATAATTTTGAAAATATACACCAAAATTAATGAAAAAATATAGAATGATTATTATAATCCTACAGTTTTAATAGCCCTAAAAGGTTGCTCCAAAGCTAGAAGAAAGATTAGAATTTTAGGAACAATGCTTTAATAAGAGAGAATGTTGTAGGAATGCTACAAAATCTAAATATTTCTATTCTAAGTGTTTGGGATGTAAAAAGAAAAAGAAAACACACAAATCAATGAAAAAATATAGCATATTTATTAAAATCCTACAGTTTTAATAGCCCTAAAAGTTTGCTCCAAAGCTAGAAGAAAGATTAAAGTTTTAGGAATAATGCTCTAATACGATTGAATGTTGTAGGAATGTGACAGAATCTAAACATATGTATTCTAACTTTTTTGTATGTAAAAAAAAAAAAAAATCCACCCAAATCAATTAAAATATATAGCATGTTTATTATAATCCTACAGTTTTAATAGCCCTAAAAGGTTGCTCATAAAGCTAGAAGAAAGATTAAAGTTTTAGCAACAATGATCTAATGAGAGTGAATT
Source organism: Doryteuthis pealeii (assembly GCA_023376005.1). NCBI lineage: Eukaryota > Metazoa > Mollusca > Cephalopoda > Myopsida > Loliginidae > Doryteuthis > Doryteuthis pealeii. The sequence goes on along the minus strand of CM042146.1, from coordinate 73,674 downwards.
TTGTAGGAATGCTACAAAATCTAAATATTTCTATTATAAATGTTTCGGATGTAAAAACCAAAAGAAAAAAAATACACCCAAATCAATGAAAAAATATAGCATGTTTATTATAATCCTACAGTTTTAATAGCCCTAAAAGGTTGCTCCAAAGCTAAAAGAAACATTAAAGTTCGACGAACAAAATGCTACCAAATATAAATATTTGTATTCTAACTGTTTCAGATGTAAAAAAATAATGGTTTAAATATACACCAAAAATAATGAAAAAATATAGAATGATTATTATAATCCTACAGTTTTAATAGCCCTAAAAGTTTGCTCCAAAACTAGAAGAAAGATTAAAATTTTAGGAACAATGATCTAATAAGAGAGAATTTTGTAGGAATGCTACAAAATCTAAATATTTGTATTCTAAATGTTTCAGATGTAAAAAGAAAAAAAAATACACCCAAATCAATGAAAAAAATAGCATGTTTATTATAATCCTACAGTTTTAATAGCCCTAAAAGGTTGCTCCAAAGCTAAAAGAATGATTAAAGTTGTACGAACAATGCTTTAATAGGAGAGAATGTTGTAGGAATGCTAAAAAATCTAAATATTTGTATTCTAACTGTTTCAGATGTAAAAAAAATAATTTTTTAAAAATACACCAAATTAATGAAAAAATATTTAATGATCATTATAATCCTACAGTTTTAATAGCCCTAAAAGTTTGCTCCAAAGTTAGAAGAAAGATTAAAATTTTAGGAATAATGCTCTAATACGAGAGAATGTTGTAGGAATGCGACAAAATCTAAATATTTGTATTCTAAGTGTTTTGGATGTAAAGAAAAAAAATACACCAAAATTAATGAAAAAATATAGCATATTTATTATAATCCTACAGTTTTAATAGCCCTAAAAGTTTGCTCCAAAGCTAGAAGAAATATTAAATTTTTAGGAATAATTCTCTAATATGAGAGAATGTTGTAGGAATGTGACAAAATGTAAATAATTGTATTCTAAGTGTTTCGGATGTTAAAAAATAATTTTGAAAATATACACCAAAATTAATGAAAAAATATAGCATATTCATTATAATCCTACAGTTTTAATAACCGTAAAAGGTTGCTCCAAAGCTAAAAGAAACATTAAAGTTTGACGAACAATGCTTTAATAAGAGAGAATGTTGTAGGAATGCTACAAAATTTAAATATTTGTATTCTAAGTTTTTTGGATGTAAAAAAAAAAACAAAAAAAAAACACCCGAATTAATGAAAGAATATAGCATGTTAATTATAATCGTACAGTTTTAATAACCGTAAAAGGCTGCTCCAAAGCTAGAAGAAAGATAAATGTTCAATGAACAATGATTTAATAAGAAAGAATGTTGTAGGAATGCTACAAAATCTAAATATTTGTATTCTAACTGTTTTGGATGAAAAAAAATTTTTTTTTAAATACACCAAAATTAATGAAAAAATATAGAATGATTATTATAATCATACAGATTTAATATCCCTAAAAGTTTGCTCCAAAGCTAGAAGAAAGATGAAAAATTTAGGAACAAGGATCTAATAAGAGAAAATGTTGTAGGAATGTGACAAAATCTAAATATTTGTATTTCGGAGAAGAAAAAATACACCAAAATTAATGAAAAAATATAGCATGTTTATTATAATCCTACAGTTTTAATAGCCCTAAAAGGTTGCTCCAAAGCTAGAAGAAAGATTAAAGTTTTAGGAACAATGCTCTAATAAGAGAGAATGTTGTAGGAATGTGACAAAATATAAATATTTGTATTATAAGTGTATCGGATTTTTAAAAAAAATAACAATATAACAATAAAATCGATAACGTATATTTTCATCAAAATACATAGTCTTATAATTGCTGAAAAATGTCATTTTGGGGGCACTTTTGAAGCCCCATATCTCCCCCAATTCTCAAGCGCCCTCAACCATTTTTTACTATGTGATACTCCTCATTGAACGCTATCAGAAAATCATATTAGTTTGGCACTTTATTTGTACACGAAATTGGCCAATTTTGCCCACCCTCAGGGGGATTATCAGGCCTCGAAAATCACCTAAAACTCCGAATTGATCCTTTTTTTCACCATGATTAAATTCAGGGCATTAGAATTGATGAGAAACAACAATAAAATCGATAACGTACATTTTCATCAAAATACGTAGTCTTATAATGGCTGAAAAATGGCATTTTGGGGGAACATTTGAAGCCCCATATCTCCCCCAATTCTCAAGCACCCCTAACCATCTTTTACTATGTGATACTCCTCATCGAACTCTATCAGAAAATCAAATTAGTTTGGTACTTTTGTAGAAATTTGACGCCATTAACAAAATAAAAAAACGAAACCAAAGTGTAAATACATAGGGCCCCCAATTTTCCGTTTCAAATTTTTCTAAATTCCGTTTTCACTTTTAGTCAATTCCGTATTTTTCCGTTTCCACTTTTGATAATTCCTATTTTTATAGTATTTTGTGAAAAAAATTGAAATAAAATTTGCTATAATTATTAAAACTGAAAACAAAAGCATAATTCAAAGTTTTATTACATATAAAGAAATAGCAAATGTCTACAATTTTTTTTAAATTGTGAAATGAAAGTCCAAAAATATATTATATGTAAAAATAAATATATAACATGACTAAATAATGAAATGTTGCAGTGCATAATTATCTTTGAGGTAGAACTTTTAATCAGAGCTTCCTTCTTTAAGGAAGAACACATTCAGATTGTTTTTGTGTTTTTAAATAAAGGGATCCATATTGATTTATAATCATTGATTCGCAATATTAAAATTAACAGAAAAATCACATTTAAAGAATGAACAGCAAATAACTTGCATCTTAACAATAAATATCTGTGAAAGTCAAACATTTTGACTAAAATTTTACAAAACAGGAATTAAACCATAATAATTAAATCGTTGTAACAAAATATAAAAAACAAATTTGATAAATTAATTCAAAACAGGAATTAAACCATAATAATTGAATCTTTGTAACAAAATATAAAAAACAAATTTGATAAATTAATTCAAAATTTAAATTAAACAACTTATCTCAAGTTGAAATACTCCTGAAATTTAAAATTGGATATTACCCAAATAAAGAAATTAGCAATCTTCAAATCTCTTTTCTAAATTTCCATTGTAATACAACATTATAAGTTGCTTGGTGTTTTCAGGAGTAAGACTTTCACGTTGTTTATTTAGTAAATGTTTATATTGAGAAAATCAACGTTCAACATCTACACTGGTAACAGACATCCATATGACCTTATTGGCAATCTGTTCCAGAAGTGGAAATCTACTCTTATTTGCATTCCAAAATGCTGGGATGCAAAAAGGATTTTGGTAAGTCATCTTGGTAATTCACATAAATTTGGAAATCTTCAAGAAGATCAGTAGAAGGATCTTGCAAGTCCTTAATGGCTGCAAAACTATCAATGTCATGGCTTATACAAGGTAGATGTCTAGGATCAAACAGACGAGATGCCTTGTAAAAGTTATATACAGGTTGAGCATCCAGGTATTTATTCAGTTTTGAAAAAAATGTGCTGAACAAATCTTGGAAATTTGAGATAACTCTCTCCCTCTTTGTATTTTCTAGTTCAGACAGAAGACAGTCTGTTTCTACACCAAATATTGATTTTAATGTACCAGTATGCAAATATTGTTTTACATCCTCCATCATGTTATAAACAACACATGCAAGTGGAGACCTGGTTTCTTCTAAGCTTGTCAAAACTGTTATTAAACAGATGCAGTTCTCTTTTATAAAATGCAGATTCAAGGGCAAATTATGGTAAAAGGCATGATGTAGTCGACCATCATCTACTAATTCCAGAATCCTATATACTGCAAGGCCATGTCTCTTTTCTTGTATAAAGAACACTTCAAAAAATTGCACAAATGATGAGTGATATTTGGCTGCATTAAACCAGGAATTCCATCTGGTTGCCACTGGCACGGAGTAATTTCATATGTTCCTTAGGCAAGGAACCTTCAAGCCATTTAAGGTATCACTTTTTTTCAACTAGCCTTATTAAAAAAGGCTGACTTGATGAATGTAATGAGCTGGGTAACATTATCAAATGCTGACCAGTGTAAAAATACTTCACCAACAAGTTTTATGATATGGGATAAGCACAACACATGGTAACTGTTAGAAAATACATTTGATAACACTTTCATATGAGCTTTTTTACAATAAGCTACAGAATCGGTTACAAATGCAACAATATCATCAAATGCAATATCCACGTGAGTTACAGCTCAGATGCATGCCTGACTTAAGGTTTGATAATTGCATTCTCCCAAGGTTACAACATCAATGAGAAATGACTTACCACAAATGGTTGCAATCACATTCAAAATGCTGTGGTCACGACAGTCAGTTATTTCATCTGTTATGATGCTAACAGACTGATTAGCAAGATTAGTTTTCAGGGCAGCAAAATGAAGAGCAAACAATTTTGGCAGATGAAGTTGCCTAACACAATTGACACTTGGAATTGCACCACCTTCCTTGCAATGATATAATATGAATGGCCTCATTTTGTCAATTTTGTGTAGGGGAATGTCAAAGTACACATTTTTTTAAAATCAAGTACACAATTATCCTGTACTTCTTTACATTTAAAAAAAGTTGTAATTGTCTTCTGTTTCAGTTGAGAAGACTTTGTTGCCAAATGATTTTTGGATTTTATATGATCTTTGGTTGTGTCAACCCTAAAAATGTCAACACTATGAAGATATAATTTGCAAAATAATATATTTTCTTCCGCATAAAAGTCATTAGGAAATTGCTCTACTTTAGCTTTAGCACAAATTTTACATACTGGGGTCATTTAAAAAAAATTTTTTTATAGGAGCAGGTCCAACTTTTGAGGTCGAAGGTGATTAACTATATTGATTTGATTCGGCCATCTTGACAATTCGTTGCTTATTCATACAACTGGTTTTGAAAAATAGGTAATATATGGAAAAATAATCTATGATAGTTAATGATATTAGAGGATTTTTTATTCAATTTAAATTTGTTTTACAATGGTGAAGTGATGCATTTAGAATCCCTGTGTAACGGTAAGCTTCAGAGTAGACAAGCCAGTTGTTTCATAATATGGCGTTTGAGAAAGTATTTTCTTTATTTCTAAATTGTATGGTCACGTGATAGTAGCATTTACTTTTCTTTCATCATATTCATAAAACAAGGTTACAAGTTGTTTAGAAGCTTTTACTTGGAAATTTTGTAAAAAATCAAACGAAGCTTTGAGGGGGCTTCAGCTGGGGTCCATGAGTTTCGGCCGCTGGACCTGCCAGAGGTTAAATTATAAGCGTCGATCCCAGGGGGCTACTCCACAGGCAATACCTGCCCCCATTGATTTAAAGGGACAGGGCTGGGTCCATTGCACAGCGCCTGACGTGCACCCCCTTGAGGAGGAATGCCGACAGGATTGACACAATTTTTCCACCTGCCACCCATAAGTCTTGGATTATGGGTGGTCCCACGTTAATAGGGCCTTGTGCCTAACCCATACAAGTGGGGTATGAGGTACACCGAGGAAATGAATTTGATAAACTTTTTGATCTTAGTATCTCCCCATTCCAATTTCTACATGTCTACCTTCCCATTTCCACTTTATGAGGACTGACCGACTTTCATCTTACATTACAGTTTCTTAGAAAAATATAAGACTAATCAATTTCATCAGAAAATCTTCGACCCACTTTTCATTTTTTAGGTAAAAACTTTTGCCCTTAATTCTTTTTCGGATCTTAAAATGAAAAATAACTCATATTTGTAAAATCAATTTTAAAGGAAATAACTAGGTTATGTTATGTTACGTTCCATTTATTAAAACGTTTAACAAAAAATCGGAGAGATAGTCAAATTTTGAAAGAATTAAAACAAAAATTTGAAAACCCAAAAATCAATTTATTTATTTTTGAAAATTTCGTTAAAAATCTCAGATTCCGTTTCAGATTAACGATTCCGTAATTCCGTAATCGCGGAAAATTGGTCCCCCTATATACAGAGGAAAAAGGAAGGAATTGACAAAAGTCTAAAAGACAAGCCAAACTCAACTTATAAATTAACTATATTTATTCAAAATTACTACTCTACGGTTTGCTGAGGGTTGCACAAATTTCCCCGTGCAGTATCTTTACCCACGAAAAAAAAAAAAAAAAATTTAAAAACATATAAAACAAACAATACTAAAAATTAACAAACAATAAATTACTCTTGTCGTGAGGCGAAAGTTCGAAATACCCTTTTGTTTTTAGTGGGCTCTTATTTTGGTCTGTTGATGACAGAGAACTCTGAGTTTGTTTCGTTCTCTCTTGTTTTCTTCTTCCTTTCCTTCTCTCTTTCTCTTTCCTTCAATGCTCTTCTTCCTGTCTTCCTTCAGCTTTCAACCTTATTCAAAATTCTTATTTCCTTCTCTTTCTTCAGCCTTCCGTTGGTTTGTACCTTGTTAAAAGCAGTCAAAGGACCCAGTGGTCCAATTAAATGATAATACGGAGATACGGTCACGTACCTCGCAAATACTTAGATTCGTTCACGAATCCTACAGCCTTTTCTTTTCAAAGAGTCTGGACGGTCACGTCCCAAAAAATACTTCTCCTTGCAATACAATTGTTTTCCTTAGAAGAAAAAATGAAGAAATCCCTTCGCTGCTAACAGCGAACAACCATAGAAGGAGGGGAGGGCTTCAGCCCAAGAGAGACCCATTCTCTCACCTCTGTTCACAGAGTGCCCGTCGTAATAAGGTGTGCCCCAAAGCAAGGGAATTCAGCCAGGGACCAGCCTCGTCCCTTACAAATGATGTCATCTTCGACCAATGACAGGCTCACAAAAATTCTCTCCGCGAATTTTGAAAATAAAGGCACCATGGCCCAGAACAAAATAATATTTTATTTTAAAAAACATCCCCCAAGGTGGGGGGCTACCTGTTGCAGCAATTTCTCCCCCCCAAAAAATTTCAACACTCTCCGGACAAGAGAAAAAAACATTTCTTTCAAAGTATGGGAAGGATAGATTTAGGGACTGGCAATCAGAGCCTTAAAGTCATTTTTGACCAAATGACTTTAGCCCCCCCCCCCACACCGAAAATAGTTTACCAAGAATCAGGGAATTATCGGATTTTAATGAAATTTTCAGTGTTTATTTATCGAAGAACGATCTTTATAATGCATTATTTATTTTATTTCAAAACTTTCTCATTTTTTTCAGGTCACTTAATTTTGACCCCCCTTATGTTGGGGGCGTAAAATTGTTTCGAGTTGGTCCTTACCTGATACTAATTACCGTATAAATAAAGAGATAAAATACCGAAGTTATGAATAGAAATAAACAAAAAAATCTTTACGGCTGCGCTTATATGAGAAAATAAGTACCGAAAGTCGAAAAATAAAATGTAAAAAAATAAAAAATAATTAAGTTTTTGGAGATTTCTTTTTTACTCATTTCGATAATTATTTAATAGGCTATTATTTTATAAAAGAAAAAAATTATACATCGATGTTTTTTCTGAAGGGGTACATTTTCAATCGAGTTTTTCTTCAAAAATTATTACTTTCGTCAACAAAAATAAGGTTTGCATTAAGTAGATATTAATTTTTAGAATCTTAAAATATAACATTTTAAACTTAACATCAGCATTTTCATATTTTAAAAGAATTTTATATTAATTTTTCATAGCAAAAATACTAATTTAAAGTTTTGAAATAAAATATTTAATGCATTATAAAATTCATTAATTGTTAAATCAATACTGAAAATTTCATTAAAATCGGATAATTACCTGATTTTTGGTAAATTTTTTTGCAAACGCGAATGTTACGTTAAAATTGTAAACAAGCACTTAAAAACATCGAAAACGATATCGTCGAAATTGACCAAAACAAATACTTTTAAATCTATTAAAAACAAACTGCATATGTAATATTTTCCTTTTTTTAATTATGGTTATTATGTTACTACTTATCGATTTAGACAAAGTTTGACATTAAATAATAGCTTTAATTATTTCTAATTCGCTTTTAAAATTCATAGCAGATGACAAAATCGCCTATCCCTAGATAGATTCATTATGAAATATCCCATCACCTTATCACTACCAGGAAAAAATATATTAACACATAATTAGAGGCAATAGAATTAATTCTAATACACCCAAGTGATTAAAGTCAATACTGAAGCCAATTCGTTATCCCTTTGCCAGTATCATTCCACAACAGATATTTTTCTATCGTTTCCAATATGTAACTGGCAAAGGAAGAATGGTCCCAGAGAAAACAACATTAATTCACCCCAAATCTTCACCACAAAGAATATATCTAATATTACAAATAATCTTTTATCACTCCCTAATCCTTTCAATGTTCTATAATCCAAATGTCATACAAAATCATTAAAGAAATTCACCCTGGAGACATTCTTCTTACAGGAAACTCTCACCAGAGTTTTTAAAACACTGCTACAGTGTGTGGATGTAGAAAGGAATTAAGACAAAACAAATTCTGCCATGCGTCCCTAGAACATCTCCAAGAGATGGGACAAAAATCCCCTGTATTATCAATACAGGATTAAATCAAAAATTTAAAAAATAAATAAAGTGACTTAAAACTTGGAAGTAGTAAACTCCCTTCACCTTATTACAATGTAGGATATTATCATCCTACTATAATGGAGACTATGTGTCAGTCTTTCTCCCACCATACGTAACACCAACAACGATGTCACAAATTCTTTAGTCATTCTTCAAGCTTAGTCATCACTTTACCAATTAATCTTTACTATTAAGTAAAGCCAAATTAGACTCATTTCAAAAATATTATTTATATTATCCTGGAAAGTACCAAAACAACTCTATGCATAATTCCGCATAGGTACCAATTAAAATAAACTGAACACAAGAGTAATCTTTTTATAGGCCCTTTTCCTTTAATCTCATTAGACATTCTAACATAATAATCCTTTTACACTTATGCCCTTTTCTTCTTTTCTGTCTCATTAGACTAACATACTAGTCCCTTTCATATTATATTTATTTCAACTGGTATTTATAAATTACAAAAAGGGTAACACACGTGCACCCATTAGTTCACTTGCATCACAGCACAATGCAAGTGCATCATCTCATCATGCATGAGAAAACTATCATATAATTTCAATTTTAATATCGCGTCATTCTTAGGCCCATTTGTCACCTTGGGGTACCTAAGCATGTACACTCGATACCTTTGACACGACCCACAGCAAATAACATTCTTATATGCCTGCCTGGACATACTTGTACAAGAACCTGTCCGACGAAGAACAATGAGTATCGCTGCAATACCCATGGGCTCGTACTTTTCGTGACAGTCCATCATAATACCAGAGGACTGTCCTAAACGTGGTAGTAAAATGAGATACAAAATATCCTTTGAGTAAAATCTCAGTTTACCTTTTCTCCTCCTAAGTTTAACTACACCATCTCTAGATGGGTTTATATTGTCAACCATAGGATTCACCTCATGGTTGAAAATACTCAAGGATACTTCTTCCTTGAAGAATATATGCTGAACTGACTCCAGCAAATAAACCCTGGTACTCAACACAGGGAAACTAAACTCTATGACCACGAGGTCAAAAACTAGCATTATCCTGAAACAAATACAGGGGGTAACACTGTTAACCAGTGAAACACAGTTAAGTCAGGAACTGCAAGTCTATTTTCATCCTTACCCATAATTTCCAATTTCTTTCCAAAGAATACGATACCCAGAGGAAATTCTAAATGAAGACTGCTAAATGTTTCTAAGAGGAATGTCAGTATTCTGTGCAGTGATATTCACAGTCGGGCATAGTGCACTAGTGTGCAAAAGGCTATAACAAAATATGCACCTATCTTGCATATTTGCTGTGCCCAGTCTTCCTCGGAATGGAAACTGCAAATCCTAACTTCTTTCCAAGTTGGACCAGAGTTCGCAAAACGCGAGCCCTTGTTGCGGGGCCGATAATGATGTCGACCCCACAGACTTTTGAATAAGTGAAACGACTGGAGGCAATGAGAGAGACAAAGGCAGAGGATTTAGATGGCAGGAAGTAACCAGGTGGTCAATTTATTCACGAGAATTGACAAAGGTAAATCGGCAAGTTGAGTTTTCGTCGCTCGAGGTTGGTCGCTCAACGTTCGGTCAGTCTTTCGTTAATCTGGGTGGATAGGTCGTCCGTTGTCGGATAGGCAGCTGGAATCCGGAATCGGGATACAGTGCGTCTACGGGTTTCGGTTGACGTCGTGGTCGGTCGGTAACGGTCTCGGCTTGCGGTTGTATCGGCTGCGAGCCCCGGTCGTAGTCCCGTCGAGGACTGTTCGGGTACGAGCGTGAAACGTAACAGCGACGGACCGTTCGCTTAGCACGTGCGTTGCCTGGGTCTGATTGGCCGCGGTTATGCGGGATTTCAGACCAGGCTGGTACGTGTGCGCAAATGCCTCGAGTAGCTAGGTGTTTGCTCGGCGGAAGATCGAGTCGGATCTACCAAGCTAGGACCTAGCGTACTGTCGGCGAGGGACGCCTATCTGGTCGTAAGATCCAGATCTTCTAGGGATTTCGCCCTAGGATCGCATTCGTGGTTAAGGAAAGACTGAGGTGAAAAGGGCCGACTGGTTAGCTCTGAAAAGAGCTGGGTTTGTTTAGCCTTGAAAAAGGCTGATATTGCTGGACTGGAAATGTTTGTGTCATCACAGCGTCGTCTAGCGTCAAAGAAAGGCAGGTCGTTCCAGCAGCGTAGAGAGGCAGGGCGGTCAGGAATCAGGAAAGGCCATTTGTTCAGAATAGGAATCAGGATCGTTAACTGTCGGTGGCTGGCTGGAACTGTCCTCGTCATCGCAAACGACTTTCTTAAATACCCGAAATTTGCCGGAAATATCAAATGACGTCAGGGAAAAGTTCGTTAGAAATGATGATGACATAGTTTTGGCTACGTGACCCAATCCACGTGAAAGTGGGTGGAGCTTAAAGGGTTAAAGCTGGGCAAAAACTGGATATATCTGGTCAGACATGGAAAGGGGTTTGCTTACGTGCGAAAATGCACACGCGTGCTCTGATTACGTGCGTTCGTTTAGAGAAAGGGGTCAAGGCTGTTTTGGCCCCGACAAGGCCCCCTCCTAGAAAATTGATCGTATCAATTAAAAGAATCGATAGTCGCAGAGTTTTTTTGGAAAGGTGACTCTGCGGCCTGATTTGGTTCGCTGTACAGGAGGCGCTGGGGTGTCTTCGATCGTCGGCGGTGCGGGTTCTTCGTCGTTTGCTCCGAGTCGCTCCAGAAAAGCAGGTTTAGTTCGATCAAGTGCGATGGTATCAGTCGTGTTACCACGCTTGATCGTAAGGTGCTTGTCGGAACGGCGAATAACTTTGAAAGGTCCCTGGTAAGCAGGTGTGAGTGGTTTCTTCACCGTGTCGTTTCTGATGAAAACGAACTCACAGTCTTGCAGTCGTTTAGGGACGTATGTCGAAGTCGATTGTTGTCGTGGAGGAGTGTATCTTAGTCGTGCCATCTTGTGGCGAAGTTCCTCGACGAATGGTGTCGTTGCTTTCGTGCTCGTAAGAGAGTCGTTGAAATACTCTCCGGGTAGCGAAAGAGGCGTGCCAAACACGAGTTCGGCGGGTGAGCAACCCAGGTCGTCCTTAACGGTATTTCTCCAGGCGAGGAGGGTCAGAGGAAGGTTGTCAACCCAGTTGGTTGACTCGGTTTTCGTGGCCAGGGATGTTTTGAGAGATCGGTGGAATCTCTCCACAAGGCCATTAGCGCATGGGTGGTATGCCGTCGTCTTGATGTGCTTGACTCCGAGAATGTTGGTAAATTCCCTGAAGAGGGACGATTGGAATTGCGCGCCGCGGTCAGTAGTAATGACCTGAGGTGTGCCGAAGAAACCGATCCACTCCTTCAGGATGGTCTTGGCAACGGTGCTGGCAGTAATGTCCTTGATGGGCACGGCGGTTGGCCATCGGGAGAAACGATCCACCACTGTCAAAAGGTACTGGTAGTCCTGACACATAGGCAACGGTCCCACCAGGTCGATGTGTATGTGTGAGAACCGTGCGTCAGGGTTGCTGAAAGTACCGACGGGCGATTTGGTGTGGCGATGGATCTTGCATTTTTGGCATGCCAGGCACGTCGAAATCCATTCTCGGATGTCCGCGTTCATGTTCGGCCATACGAATCGATCCGCAATGAGCTTAAGAGTAGCTCGCTTACTCGGGTGAGATAGTCCGTGGAGGTGTTCAAAAACCTGTTTTCGTAGCGTAGGGGGAATGTAGGGCCTAGGGGCGCCTAGGCTGATGTCGCAGTACAGATTGTCGTCGCTGAAGGATGCTGGGAACTCCTGAAGTTTCAGGGACGTGTTCGTCAGAACGTCCTGTAGCGTTGGGTCGGACTTTTGTTCTTTCGCAATTAAGTCCTGACTCAAGGGGTCGTTGCTGAGGGTGTTGATATCCGTTCGGGATAGAGTATCTGCGACAAGGTTGTCGTTTCCCCTCACGTGTCGGATGTCAGTCGTGAACTGCAACAGGTAGTCCAAGTGCCTGATCTCACGGGAGGTGTATTTGTCCGAGCTGGTGCTCAATGCGGTCGTCAGGGGCTTATGGTCGGTATAAATTGTGAAATCTCTACCTTCCAGTAAGTGTCGGAAGTGTTTGATAGCCAAATAGATCGCCAGTAGTTCCCGGGAGAAGGTGCTATACCTCGTTTGGGCTGACGTCAGTTTGGCCGAGAAGAAAGCAATGGGTTTTCGCACAGAATCGATCTCCTGTTCGACCACTGCTCCTATCCCTGTGTCCGATGCGTCGGTTGTCAAGGAAATTCGTGTCTTTGGGTCGTCGTTGATGAACGAAAGTCTAGTGAAGTTCACTAGCGCGGTCTTCGCTGCGTGAAACGCGTTCAGGGCGTCGCCTTCCAAAGTAATGCCTTTGTTCTTTCTCTGTAAGAGGTTCGTCAGTGGCTGGAGAATCGTGGAACAATTCGGGATGAATCGTCGGTAAAAGTTTATCATCCCGATAAAACGTCTCAGCTGTTTTATCGACGTAGGCGTTTGAAAATCCTGAATCGCACTGACTTTAGCTGGTAGAGGTGTGATCCCATTCGAGTCGGTGTGGTGCCCTAGGAAGTCGATGCTGGGCACTCCGAAAACGCACTTGTCGAGGTTTAGCTTTAAACCGTAGTGCGAGAGTCGCTGGAACACTGCGTGAAGGTGTTTCTTGTGGGAATCCACGTCTCTACTCGCTATCAGGATGTCATCAATATACGCGTACACGAACGGTAGACCTCGAAGAACCTCGTCCATCAATCGTTGAAAGGTTTGGGCAGCGTTACGTAAACCGAATGGCATTTTCACGAACTCGTATAGGCCAAACGGTGTTGTAACTGCTGTTTTCGGAATGTCTTCTGGTGCCACGGAGATCTGGTGATACGCCTTCGTCAGGTCGATTTTCGAAAATACCGTGCTACCTTGTAATCCAGACGTGAAATCATGGATGTGAGGTACAGGGTAACGGTCAGGGATCGTCGCTGCGTTCAATCGTCGGTAATCGACGCATATCCGATACTCCGTGCTGCCAGGCTTCGGTACCAGGTGTAGTGGTGATGCGTAAGGACTGTCGGAGGGACGTATGACGCCGTCCTTTAGCATCTCGTCGAACCGTTTCTTGGCGTAGTCAAGTTTCTGCGGTGCGAGTCGTCTTGGGTGCGAATATGCCGGTGGTCCGCTCGTCCTGATGTGGTGCTGAGTTTGATGATTATCTGAAACAATATCTGCAGAAGGAGTTGTGATGTTAGCGTACTGCTTCAGTATATCCATATACTCGCGTCCATGGCAAGTTGCTACGCTGATTCCCGTGGTATTGTGGCGTGTAGGAGTGCCTATGACGTGAAGTTTCGTCAACGTGTCGGATAGGGTCCTAGTGCTCATGTGCACTGCCAGCTCGAAATGTGCCAGGAAATCTGCGCCAAGGATGGGGATCTTCACGTTGGCGAGTGTGAAAGTCCATGTGAAGTCCCGTCGCATGCCGATGTTCAGGGTTAGCGTTTTGTCTCCGTATGTTGTTATGCTGGAACCATTGGCAGCTTGTAGTTTGAACAGGGTGGGCTTAGCGGAGGGTTCGTTGCTGTGAGGTATCACGCTGATGGCCGCACCTGTGTCTACAAGGAATTTTAGCTTATTCCTCCGGTCCCATACATAGAACAGACGACATCGAGAACTTAAACTACCGGGTGAATCAGTCGTCGCGATTCTCCGGTTTAGTCGTTTCCCTGTGCCAATCGGTGGTTGCAGGGAAGACGGCAGTTTTTGGCATCGTCACCAAAGGTTCGGTGGTACCAGCACATATTTGGGTCGAAATCGGTTCGTTCTCGGCTGGTCGAGCGTCCTGGTTGTCGATTGGGCGAGCGTCTCTGTCGGCTGGGTGTACGTTTCCGGTATCGGTGAGGTGCTGGGCTTCTCCCGCGTTGCTCCAAGGAGAGTTTTATCTCGCGCATCTGCTTGGTAAGCTCGGCAATTGCCTTGTCCGTAGCACTCTGCTCACACCGTGCTGTGTCAGGTGTGTGTACGGCGTGAATGCCCTCGTCGGTCTCTTCGTAGACGAGGTCAGCGGACTCGGCAATGTCGTCCAGGGCTGCGGATCTGGTCATTGGAGCGATGATCCTCGTGACGGATTTCGGTAGTAAATCCATCCACAGGTCGCGGAGAATTCTTTCTGACACCTCATGCTGGTCGAGTCGACCACGTATGTAGCGTAACAGTTGGGACGGTGTCCTGTCACCTCTCGTGACGTTGGCCATGATTTCCTGAATGACGTTTTTATCCGGCTGGATTGTTCTCTTCAGTATAACGTCCTTCAAGAAATCGTATGGCGTGGACTTCGGCAAATCGGCAAGGACGAGCTGGTCATGAGGGTTGATGGGAGTCCTTGCAGCACCTTAGCCAACTTTGCCTTTTGCGAGGTGATTCCTGACAAGTTGAATATTGCCTCGATTGTCAGGAACCAGCACTTCGTGTCCGGGTAATATGCCGGGAGTGCTATCGATGCTGCCATCCTCGTTGCGTTGTCCTCTCCCGAATCCGCCATTGCACAGTCGCTCACGTCGGGGTATCACCACTTGTTGTGGTGTCGATGAATATGTCGTTCACGTCGGAAAGGTCACCACTTGTTGTGGTGTCGATGAATATGTCGTTCACGTCGGAAAGGTCACCACTTGTTGTGGTGTCGATGAATATGTCGTTCACGTCGGAAAGGTCACCACTTGTTGTG
Source organism: Doryteuthis pealeii (assembly GCA_023376005.1). Lineage (NCBI taxonomy): Eukaryota > Metazoa > Mollusca > Cephalopoda > Myopsida > Loliginidae > Doryteuthis > Doryteuthis pealeii. The sequence continues at coordinate 58,367 of CM042146.1, read as the reverse complement.
GATGAATATGTCGACCCCACAGACTTTTGAATAAGTGAAACGACTGGAGGCAATGAAAGAGACAAAGGCAGAGGATTTAGATGGCAGGAAGTAACCAGGTGGTCAATTTATTCACGAGAATTGACAAAGGTAAATCGGCAAGTTGAGTTTTCGTCGCTCGAGGTTGGTCGCTCAACGTTCGGTCAGTCTTTCGTTAATCTGGGTGGATAGGTCGTCCGTTGTCGGATAGGCAGCTGGAATCCGGAATCGGGATACAGTGCGTCTACGGGTTTCGGTTGACGTCGTGGTCGGTCGGTAACGGTCTCGGCTTGCGGTTGTATCGGCTGCGAGCTCCGGTCGTAGTCCCGTCGAGGACTGTTCGGGTACGAGCGTGAAACGTAACAGCGACGGACCGTTCGCTTAGCACGTGCGTTGCCTGGGTCTGATTGGCCGCGGTTATGCGGGATTTCAGACCAGGCTGGTACGTGTGCGCAAATGCCTCGAGTAGCTAGGTGTTTGCTCGGCGGAAGATCGAGTCGGATCTACCAAGCTAGGACCTAGCGTACTGTCGGCGAGGGACGCCTATCTGGTCGTAAGATCCAGATCTTCTAGGGATTTCGCCCTAGGATCGCATTCGTGGTTAAGGAAAGACTGAGGTGAAAAGGGCCGACTGGTTAGCTCTGAAAAGAGCTGGGTTTGTTTAGCCTTGAAAAAGGCTGATATTGCTGGACTGGAAATGTTTGTGTCATCACAGCGTCGTCTAGCGTCAAAGAAAGGCAGGTCGTTCCAGCAGCGTAGAGAGGCAGGGCGGTCAGGAATCAGGAAAGGCCATTTGTTCAGAATAGGAATCAGGATCGTTAACTGTCGGTGGCTGGCTGGAACTGTCCTCGTCATCGCAAACGACTTTCTTAAATACCCGAAATTTGCCGGAAATATCAAATGACGTCAGGGAAAAGTTCGTTAGAAATGATGATGACATAGTTTTGGCTACGTGACCCAATACATGTGAAAGGGGGTGGAGCTTAAAGGGTTAAAGCTGGGCAAAAACTGGATATATCTGGTCAGAAATGGAAAGGGGTTTGCTTACGTGCGAAAATGCACACGCGTGCTCTGATTACGTGCGTTCGTTCAGAGAAAGGGGTCAAGGCTGTTTTGGCCCCGACACCCTAAACAACGTTTCCTCCCCACTAAATTTACTAATTAATTCGAATTCAAATTCGATCTCTAAGTACCTATCGGTAATTGAAGAATTTAATGTCTTTAACTGCCCTAACTTTTCCAAAACACTGTCTCTATACTCTGTGACATCACAAATACGTATATCGACCTCACACATTTCCTCCAAAATCCTATCTATACTGTTCTTAATTATATCTTTCTTTCCAATGAGAAAACTAACAGATTGAGCCATATTAAACAAATACAGTGGAACTATTCCACAAAAATTCCAAACTAATTTATGAAATAAATAGCAACTAAATAGGGGTCCGAATCCCTCACTTAGTCTACCACCAGCACACGGAAAACTACCAAAGTGTGTACGTAAAACTGCGTAGTCTCAAAAATATAAAATTCACTTAAACAGAAAATTCAACCAAAACAGACTCAAATGTTAGTCACTTTCTTTTTAAAGCTATACTTCACACAAAAAAAATAAAAGGGCCCCTAATATATCTCTTTTTCCACACAAAAATAAGAGGTAACCATACATATATCTAGCTAGCGGCAATATCTGGGGTGTAAGGGAGATAAGTTCCCATTTTAAGAAATTGAAAATTTTCAGTTGAGATCATGGTTGAATATATAAAATATGGAGGCCTTTATTCATTTATATTGATACTATTTCGTATGTTTGAAATATCTGGATGTCAAATCTGAGTTTTCAAATTAAAAGATTGTTGAATAGTTTAAAATAGTTTAAATTTTAAAAGTATTGCCTCAATTATGATAAAAAAATAATAAAAAAAAAACAAAGTTTAATAAAGATTTATTTTTTATATTAAGAAAGAAGCGCTATGAATTTTTTAAGTCTTAAGAAAGAAACAAACACGTAAACTCTTTTTTGGTTTTTATTTACTTTTTTTTTCTTTTACCTTTACTTTTTAATCATTAATTAACAACAAAATTAATTTTGTTGATAATGTTAGTGCTACCTTTTTCCATTATTTCTTCAGCGAATAATTTACAACAGACGTTACGAAGCTTATTAATTTTTTTATTTTCAAAAGCGTCAATAACAGGAATCACAAGAATTTAAAAAAAAAACCCAAAAAATCTAATAATCAGAATTTAATAAAATGTTCTGTTTATCAAGTAGTAAGATCTTATATTTTAAATAAATCTTTACTTTAAATTAAAAGTGCGGGTATTTTACCCCCACAGTGTACAATAATAAGTAACTTATTAAAAAAACAAACAAACGCGAAGAAACTTAGTTTCTTCGTATTTGTTTTTTGTTTCGTTTTTGTTTTAGTTGTTTTGTTTTTATTTTTGTAGAGGAAAATTAATTTTTCATTTCTTGAAAGAGAATTTAATGACAAAATAGTTATTTATTTTTCGAGTTTCCAGGGGTGCTCAGTTCGCGGTATAAGTTTATCGTAAACCGATCCCCCATATCAGAACCGCTAAAAGAAAATTTATTTATTTATTCTTTTATATATCAGATTTTTTTAAAAAATTCTTAAAAGTTCTTTATTTTTTGGGTTTTCAGGGATTCTCATTTCCCTGTATAAGTTTATAGTAAATTGATCCCCCATATCGGAACCGCTTGAACTGAACTTGCGCAAAGGTGTCAAAGTTAGGGTGGCCCAGAAAAATCAGAACCCAAATTATTTATTTATTTTCACATTAAACTAACCTTAAACCCCAACACCATCCCCTAACTCTAACCCCAAACCTCCTTAGATAAAATTAACAGTTTTATTACAAAATTTGTGGGTTCTGTTTTTTCTGTGTCACCTTAATTTTGACACCTTCGTGCAAATTCAGCCCAACTGTTAAGTTAGAGCGGTTCCGATATGGGGGATCAATTTACTATAAACTTATACCGGGAAATGAGCACCCCTGAAAACTCGAAAAATAATGAACTTTTTAGAATTTTTTTTTACAATCTGATAGATTAGTGTGTAAACGATAATAATCCATTGAAGAAAAAGAAAAGAAATTACAAAGAAAATTTTTTTTTCAGGGGTTCCGATATGGGGGATCGGTTTACGATAAACTTTTACCGGGAAATGAGCACCCCCGAAAACTCGAAAAATAAAAAATGTTTTAGAATAATTTTTTTACAATCTGATAGATTGGCGTGTAATCGATAATAATCCATCGAAGAAAAGGGAAAAAAATAAAAAATAAAAATTTTAGATGGCAGGTCCGCCAAAATTTATTTTAGCACTTTTTACCACTTGACAATTTTCACAAGTTCTTTTAATTTTAATTTTTCATAAAAATATAAATTTTAACCAACAATAAATGTCTTCATTTGCAAGGAGAAACCTCTTTAAAATATTCAGCCACGCGAAGGGAACATAAAAACTTAAACACGCGACTTGTAAACAATTTACATTCCATCATCGTGTGTAAATTTTACTATAAACTTATTTTAATTAAAAAATTTCAATAGCGAATAATTTCATAAACAAAAAGAGAATTCATTTGCCAATAATTCCTGTTAATGCGAATTAAAATTTACATGAAAACTGCCAAAATTTCACGTGTCTAACAAAACTGTTATTTGTTTGTGGTTGCTTTTTTTTTTATTTTTAATATAACTACAAAAATGTTTACTACTTAGTGTTAGTATAACAAGAATATCTACAATAAAAATAATCGTGTAAAATATATTTTTAAGAACATTCAGTTTAATTTCAGTGTTCAATAATTTTTTTTTTTCTTAATTAGATTAGGTATTAATTTCAAGTTTACTATTTTTGAAAGGAATGTAAAATAAATAAATAAATAAAAGAACAATGTACTTTTGGAAATAAAGTGATCCTTTAATGAATGAATCATAATAACTTGGGAAATGAGTTGAATTCGTTCACAAATCACACTGTAAAGTGCGTGGTCAGATGGGGGAGATAATTTTGATCTTTTAGGCTTCCATATTTTAAATTGACGATTTTTAAAAAATCGTATTAATTCTTTAAAAATATCCTCACAGGGATTCTGCTTTTTTTTTTTTTAACTTAGATTTTTTCAAAGATAAAATTCTGGGCTATCTTTGGTTAAAATTTCTAATTAGTCCGTACTGCTCCTTGACATATTGATTTGACCTTGAAATTTTTAAGGTAGTCCAAAACTCAGTTTAACTTAAGATAGAATTTTTTTTTAAAATCAATTTAAAGACAACTATATTTTATAATACTACAAAAAAAAAAAAAACTTGCTACATTATTTATTTTTTGAGTTTTTAGAAAATGAATTTTAAATTTTAAAATCACATTTTTAGGTTATCGAATTTATATTTTTAATTTTTTTATTTTTCTATATATTCTTCAGGATATGATCTTTCAAGAAATGTAAAAATTCGGGACCGGGATTTTTTTGATTCAAATGGTCAAAGCCCCCCCACACACACACACACACGCACACACATTCTGAATTTTTAAAAAAAAGTATATTTTCAAGTTTCTTCCATAAAATTAAACTAATCCTTATAAATTTAAGTTGTTGGAAAATAATTTGGTGAAAATTTCATTAAAATTGGACAATTCCCTGATTTTTGGTAATTGTTTTAAAATTAAGAAATTAAAAAAAAAATTACCTCCCTTGGCAATTTTTGCCGCTAGCTACATATATCCTTTACAAATATACATTTTTTTTTCTTTTTATCCACGAGAAACGAGAACCATATATTCTCAAATAACCAATAAAATTTTCTAATTAATAAAAATACAAGCAAATTAAATTTCAACCCGCTAGGCTATTTTTCCGTAAAACACAGTAATCACGTTTCAACAGGTAGTTCACAAAAATATCCAAAGATGGCACTCAACCCCTATTTTTCTTTTACTATTTCGGTCACGAAATATCTCCAACTTACAAATCTACTACAAAAAAATCATTTTCTCATAGAAAAAAACCCGCACGAGACTCTATGCAGACACCAGCAGCAATTCTCATACAAGAATTTCTCCGGTTCCTTATTTAAAACTATTGAGGACTTATCAAAAAAGGAAGGGGCTTGCTAGCACTTGTTTCGCCGAAACATGCATTAGCAATTTTCCTGTACTCTATGAGGAAGTTCGTCCCGGTCCCCTGCCACCAAATTTGCTGTTCGGTGACGAATCAAATACCAACCCCAACTAGCGGTGTTACTTGAAAGAAAACTACCAACTCAAATAACAACCCCAACTATCGTATCGGCGCCTATATGAGGGGGGGGGGGCTTTTTTGTCTTAATTCTTGTTTATTTATTTTTTCCAATCGAAAGAAAAAAACATTAAACCGTTTTTTGTCGCAATTCTAATTTTTCTTTTTTTGTCGTAATTCTTATTATCGACAGTAAATAGATAGATAGATAAACAAAACGATATAGATAGATAGATAGATAGATAGGTAAACACGCAACGATATAGATAGATAGATAGGTAAACACGCAACGATATAGATAGATAGATAGATAAACACAACGATATAGATAGATAGATAGATAGATAAACACAACGATATAGATAGATAGATAAACACAACGATATAGATAGATAGAGATAGATAGATAGATAGATAGATAGATAGATAGGTAAACACAACGATATAGATAGATAGGTAACACAAAGATATAGATAGATAGATAAACGATGGCAAAAGCAGTCAAAAATAATTAGAATCCATCATGGAAAAAAAAATAAAAAAGAAAAATAAAGGCATAAATGACAGAGATACATATACAAATAAAAGTCATATAAGAAATAAGATAAAATTTAAATAAAATCTAATAAGCGTAATATACAAATGAAAATAATACACAACATCTACCAACAAACATGACGAAGGCATGACAGATGAGAAAAAAACAAGAATACAGAACATATAATCAAAAAGTACACACGAACAA